>SKCR01033700.1:0-162125 GCA_019454045.1 Zanthoxylum bungeanum
AAGTTTCAATAATTTTAGAATTTTTGCCAGGACTCTGTATCTATATAAAGTTTTTATTCCGTGTAAGCAAAAAAGTCTACAAATTTTCTTGTTTGAATGTTTATTTTATTTTATTTTTGTTATATGCATATAAACATTACAAGGAGGAGTAATTAATAAGATAAGGTTAGCTGATTAGGCTCTGAGTTGTTGATAGCTCAAAAGGGAAGTTTCCGAAATTGATTATTTTTATTTTTGGGGAATGAGAGTGAGAGAAATATGGATTTTTGGCCAGAGTTTCTTGCAAGCAGCTGGGGAAGAGAGTTTGTGGCCGGAGGGTTTGGTGGCATTGCCGGAGTAGTCTCCGGTTACCCGCTTGACACGCTGCGTATCCGGCAACAGAGCTCTACTTCTGGCTCAGCCTTCAACATCTTGCGCAACATCGTGGCCACTGAAGGGCCTCAAGCTCTCTATAGAGGCATGGGTGCTCCATTAGCTTCAGTCACCTTTCAGGTCTGTTCCAATACCTTCTTTTAAGGGGATTCCAACCTCTGGCACCATGTTAATTGTTATCTTATATAGCTTGTCAGCGTTAATTGTTCTAGCATGCGGCTCTAATCAATTGATCATATGTTTTCCTTATCTTGCTTTCAATCACAATCGATGAGGCCTTTTTGTCTCTTTCAATATTCAACTTGCAGAAATGAATGGAGAAACTTGCCTTATCTTCCTGTACTCTGCCTTGCGGGTGATTCTATATTTGAATTACACTAGGACCAGTTTATGTTAGTAATATGCCCTAGATAGATTCTAGTTTCCGTTGCACACGAGTCTACATTTCCAACAGTTTCATCATACGAGTGTAATTCCACCGATGAATTAAGTAAGGGACAGAATGAGAGATTCTAACCTCGCCATTAATCCAAACTTATAAAACTGCTGCCTCAATCAGATGTTAATATTTCATTTGACATCACAGGAATCACAAAGGAACATGTTTGCTTCAGATGACAGTAGTTAACGTCCAACTCATAAAATATAGATACTTAAAACTCTCCTGCTGGAATAAATGTTATTATGTTTAAAGTGGCATTAGCCCTGGAAAAAAAAATGCACAAGCTATCTCAGGTGTTATGCTTAAAATTTTCAGAATCTGTGCACGTTTACGGCGATGCACTGACATAAGTTTGGTTGTTGCAGAATGCCATGGTCTTCCAGATCTACGCCATCCTCTCTCGAGCACTTGATTCATCCATTTCTGCCAAGGACCCTCCTTCCTACAAGGTAGTTGCTATGGCAGGAGTTGGAACAGGAGCAATTCAGAGTCTAATACTCTCTCCTGTTGAACTTGTCAAAATCCGCCTTCAGTTGCAGGGTACAAATTATGGAAGATCCCAGCAAGCAGATCACCTCAAAGGTCCTATAGATGTTGCAAGAAGCATACTAAGAAGAGAAGGATTACGAGGAATATATCGAGGACTTAATGTCACTGTCCTCAGAGATGCACCTGCTCATGGCTTCTACTTCTGGACATATGAATATATGAGAGAGCGGCTTCATCCTGGATGCAGAAAGAATGGCCAGGAAAGGTTACAAACGATGCTGGTAGCTGGAGGGTTAGCAGGAGTTGCCAGCTGGGTTTCCTGCTATCCATTGGATGTCGTAAAGACCAGACTGCAAGCTCAGTCACTATCTTCTGCACTAAAATACAATGGCATCGTAGATTGCTTTTACAAAAGTGTAAAAGCAGAAGGTTACAGCATGCTCTGGAGAGGACTGGGAACTGCAGTTGCAAGAGCATTTGTAGTGAATGGAGCTATATTTGCTGCCTACGAGGTTGCATTGAGATGTTTATTCCATAATGGAAGCATTCAAACAGAGAATACAATTTAAGAGATACAGTATTGGCAGTTTATAAGGGTCATTTTACATCTGTAATGATAATTATATAGCAATCTATTAGAACTTTCAACATTATTTGATGCTCCCTCCAAAGAGAGAATTGGCAACTTGGAAATCCACCAAAAATAATAATAATAATAATAATAATAATAATTGCCACCTAGAAACAAAATAAACCATCTTGTATCTTTGTACAAACTTCAATTTATTCTAAATTATTTTGTGATATCAAATAAGTACATTTAATATACAGATTGAGAGTTTATAATTAGCAAATATCTGGAAATGCACCTAGATACTCAGTATAGCTGACTAAAAATAGATTTACACTTACCCCAAATATGCAATTAATCCCCCATCATCCTCCAAGCCGGAACTAGTTTCTGCTAACACGTGTGGATCGTTGTAGTGCTCAACAGCCTGAACAATGGCCCAAACTTGCTTATATGGATCTAAACAGCTGAATATTTACGATCCTAAAAACACGCCATCACACCCCATCTGCATCATGAATGCTGCATCAGCAGGAGTTTGAATACCTCCAGCTGCAAATAGAACAACAACAGAAAGCCTGCCAATCTGTTTAATCTGTGCAAAAACATCACAAGGCACTGGCATATTCTTCCCAGATGTGAAGACCACCTCTTCATCTGCAATTCTGCATTAATCAAATTTCTTATCTTCTTCATTACTGACCTCACAATCCAAACTGTCTCTACAATGCAATCTGGCCTTTGATGAACTCCACCTAGATCTGCCCCCTAGCATCCAAATTATGGCCGCACCTTCAGTTACTCTCATCAATGCCTCCTTGAGATGTTTACACCTACAAGCAAATGGTACACCGAATTTATGCTTATTGATATAGTTGTCATCATCAGCAATACCAAGGAGTTCACTTTCATCAACATAGTCTACATCAATGCTTCCAATATCTGTGCTTCCACAAAATGTCCCACACAAACTCTAGCCATTATGGGAATGGAGACTGCTTGCTTGATTTCCTTGATAAGATCTGGAGTCGGCATGCGAGGTGCCCCATGGTATACAACGACGTTGCCATTAACCGTGGTGCTGTTATAAACTGGTACAGAACCATCAGCCATTGCCAAATATTTTTGAACTGATTGAAGTAAAAGGAAGAAAGGCAAAAAGAAAAAAGATGAATTGCGTTTGAGCTGGCTTTGTTACTATCTTCACATGAATAATTGCATAGGAGTATGGAAAACTGTGGGAAGGCACGGATAAAATAGGCAACAAGGTATTGCTTGTTAAATGTTAAAGGGCTTGATAAGGATAAAAGGGTTATTCAAATATCAAAATCAATCAAAATGTTAAAAAAAACATTGGATAGGAATCAATGAAAGAAGAGGGAAGGTATCGCTAGGAGAACTTGAAAAGCTTTGGAAGAGCTTGAAGGCAGAAAAAGCCAGTCAACAATCAAACGTATAAATTATGCACTATTTCAAATAGAGATCATTATAGAAGGGTTTCCACAGTCCTTTAAGAGAATAAAGAATACAGCCAACAGAAGCCTATGAGAAATAGGCATAAGAATAGCCCATCACTAGCAAATCATGGAAAATTTTCTATAACTAAGCATAAGTGTCTCCGAAACTGAAGAAACAATAAAAGATAGATCATTGACGAAACTCAGTACTAATGTTGCAATAACATAAATATATTAATAAAAGCAATTATGGTACCTGTTGACAAACATGTATGCAATTGTAAATAGAAGTGCACAATTATGCTCTTCATTAATGCTCTTCAGATATATTACTCATAAAACTCGGCAAAATTATAAACAAAATTATTTTAATTCATTCCTGTATTCCACAGAATGAAATGCAACATAAAACAGATTCAGATAACAAAAACACAAAAGAGTGAACACAAACAAGAAACAGAACAACGAACTACTACAGCTACATTGAACAGAATGAATCAAGACCGACTAAACCCCGCCTTCACCAAACTGCTTGATCCTATCCTCACTGAGATTAATCCCCGCCATTGCATCCTCCAACCCACAACAACTCTCCACCAACACATGAGGATCATTATAATGCCTAACAGCCTGCACAATACCCCTCACTCTCTTATACGGATCTGAGCGCTCAAAAACCTCTAATCCCACAAACACCCCATCACATCCCAACTGCATCATCAGTGCGGCATCAGCAGGCGTCACAATTCCCCCTGCAGCAAATTGCACCACAGGCAACCTGCCCATTTGCTTAGTTTGAGCCACCAAATCATATGGCGCTGCTATCTTCTTAGCAAACGTGAAGACCTCATCTTCATCCATGTTATTCAAAATTCTAATATCTCCCATCAAAGACCTCACATTTTTAACCGCCTCAGCAACATTACCAGAATTTACCAACTCCCCTTGTATTCTTATCATAGCTGCTCCTTCTCTAATTCTCCTCAAAGCCTCACCAAGATTTCTACAACCACACACAAATGGGGACCTAAAGTTATGTTTATTAATAAAATTATCCTCATCAGCTAATCCTAAAACCTCACTCTCATCAATGTAATCAAGTTCAATATTTTCAAGAATCTGGGCTTCAACAAAATGCCCAACACGGACACGTGACATAACAGGAACTGAAACGGCGCGTTTAATGCTTTTAACAAGAGAAGGATCCGGCATACGCTTAATTCCAGGCCGGCTCGGCTCCGATACCATGACAGAACAAGCGCCAGCTGCTTCAGCAATCTTGGCTTGTTCCACACTGGAGACTTCAACAATAGCCCCGCCACGTAGCATTTGGGCTAAGCCAGCTTTGATCGGAAATGGATTTTTCTTGGCGTCAGTGATGGCGCTGCTACTATAGACTGTGACGGCTCCGTCTTCGGCCATTGCAAGGTGTGTGTGAAAATGTCTCAATGAAGCAGGAAGCGAAGTTATTAAATTGTTTGATCGAGTAATGGGTTTGTTTAGTAATAGGGTTTATAAAATTGAAGGGAGAGTGAGAATGGGGGGAGAGTTCGAGAAGGTTCTGAAGAACTTCGAAGGTGGGTTTAGTCGGTGGGGATTTGAATAGTGTAGAAATTTCGAAACCTTTCCAAGTGTTGAAAGGTATGAAGTATTTGGAATTGAATATTACGCTGTGGATATTCCAGGGCATAAAATGCAAGAACACCGAAACTGTATGACAAAATCACAAAAATACGTATGTTTTTTGTACTGTGGATTAATTTTATTCAAAACCCTACAGTCTTAGATAATTCACTTAATTGTTTAATTTCAGAATTACACCTTTCTCCAAAGGATTTAGATGGATTATAGTTACGGGTGAGCAACGGTTCCGGGTACCGGTTTTCCGGGTTTGGAATCGGAACCAGTTGTAATCGGGTAGGTTCCGCTTCCAAAAATGAAGGAACCGATTTTATCCGGGTAGGTTCCGGTTCCAAAATGATCGGAACCGGAACCGGACCATGGAACCGGTTTTTGGAATCGAATATATAACCGGTTTCACTACTATTTTAGTGGTAGCTGCATTCAAAAAATTTGAACCTCTGTGTGCTTGTTTTTGTCTGCTATTTGGCATTTGCTCATCATGTTAATGGTCTCTTTGATTCCACAATACTAGAATTTGATTAAGGAGAAGGACAAAAAAGTGAAGGAACTGGAGGAAAATATAGTTGATGTTTCTTTTACTGCTGTTTTTGAATGTTGGTCTGCAGACGCATCAATTGTCATTGAAACTTGCTTTGCAAAAATCTCAAAATGCATAACTTATAAATGAATTTGAAGGTTAGTGGCACAAATTTTTTGTTGTAATATATCATCCATTTGATCCATTTTGATCATTTTTATGTTGTTGCTTGCAGGACTCTACAAACTGATGGAGGAGCTGACGGATGATGTAGAGAGATTAAATGAAACAATATCATTCTTCCCATTGATTGTCCATTTATTTTTTAATTTACTTTGATTAAACTTTAAACATAGCATACCCAAGGTTTCACAACTAGGCAACTCAATGCACTGATAATCTGCCTAATTGTAAATGAAAACAGAAAGGGTAATGAGGCTGACAAGCATTAAAAGTCTAAAACTTCATTTTCTTTGTTTTTGAGCTTCCGCACTCCGATTTGGTCCCCGTTTTTTTCCTACGGACTCGTATTAGAATGTAGTTTTCATTAAAATATTTTAAAATAGGGTAATTTGGAATCGAATCGGAACCGGACCGGATCCAGATTGGAACCGAATAATAGGGTACCTTGTTTAATTGGGTAGGTTCCGATTCCACTTAGTGCGGAACCGAATTTTTCCGAGTAGGTTCCGGTTCCATGCGGAACCGGAACCGAAACCGGTTTTGCTCACCCCTAATTATAGTGGACCTAATGGTCAGGCTTGGACTGCACAATTTTGTTCCCTAAGTGCAAGACTTGAACCTCAGCATTTTGAAGTTTAGCGTGCATATATAATTTTTTTGGAAACTTTATTATCAAACCATCCGACCCAAGCTTAAGCGGAATACGTAAAACCTTTATTTCCTCAAGTTCTTACAAAAAATACACCACTTAGATTCGAACTCATGACCTAACAATCAAATTATAAGCCATTTAACTCCACAAGATACCACCAAAACTCGCCATAGCCCAAAGCGAATAAAATGACTTTTATTTGGCGTTTACAAACTAACATTATTTACTCAAATAAAAACAAATATTAGAATATAATGATATTCCATTTTTTTCCCATCACAAATAAGTATCCAATAAATATTTTAACGAAATAAAAAAAACACTTATAGAAGAAATAATTTTCTTATTCCACAAGTTTATTTCTTTATATAAGTCAGCTTTTTATTACTTTTCTTAAAATAAGACCATAAAATAAATGATTTTTCCTTCCACAAAAACACGTCATTAATGTGTAAACATGCCATATGCAATCCAAATTACAAAAATGTACATAACACACCACGTGTCCATCTGTCGTTAGATCCCTCCAATGGACGAAATTTGAACGAGAAGACAAGCGCGCAAAAAGAAGAAAAAACAAAAACAACAAAATAATACAAAAGAAATTACATCGGCCCCACCATGTGGGTGAAAGAAAGAAGCTCATTTCAAAACCACACCGTCTGGGCCCCACCCATTCACCCACCCGTCGTCGTTTTCTCTCTCCACCATCATCACCCAATCAATCACACGAGTCGCACGTGCCACCCTCACCTCTTTCAAAAAATTTCAAATTCCCCTGCTTGAACTACTTTTAAAAACTTCAGTACTACTCTCTCTCTCTTTCTCGATATTTTTGTTTCCAAATTTTCACTGATCGAAACCTTTAATTTGAATTAGAGGCCCCGAGTACTTATTTAAAATACATAAGTGAGAGGCTGTAGAGAGAGAATCTGAGATTGCGTTTTCTTTTAAGAGTGGGAGGGAGAGATTTGACGCGTCAATTTGTGATTGGTACACGTGTAAAATGAACGGGAGGCAAGGAGGGCAGAGATCGGGTGCGGCGGGGGTGCAGGTGCACCACCAGAGGCAGTGGTCGTCGGAGGACTTTTTGGAAAGTTCGTCGAATGGGAGATGGCTTCAATCGGCTGGGCTTCAGCACTTGCAGCAGTCGTCTGGCTCTATCCCTCCTCTTCAGGTTCCGATCTTCGAAATCATTATTATTTTGAATTTATATATCTTCTAAGAAAGAATGTTACATTTTCTGTTTGGCTCCTTAGAAAATGCAGGAAAATGAAAGGAAAAAAAAACTTGAATCTGTATATTTTCTTAGTTAGTAGATCAGAATGTTCTGCTTCCGATCTTTGCGCTCCTCATTTTTTTAAAAATGTTTTAGTGTCTGTTTGGTTTCTGAGAAAGTGAGGGACGGTGAAAGGAAAAAAAAATTGATGTGTGGATTGCATAGATCTGACACGGTGATTATAGTTTTCACACTCTCCTTTCCGTCTAGGAATGAAAAGAAAATATGAATAATATATTAAGTTGATTATTTATTATTTGTATATTAGCTACTGTCGCCAATTGCTTTGTTAGAGAAGGATATCGGAACTGATGATGCATTTGGTCGATCTGAAGATGTTACGGCATAGGTTTATTTGGTTGCTGAAACAAAAGCAATAAAAGATTTTATATATATATTAATATGTAGTCAAGGTTGTTTAGAGTTAACTTGTTGACTGGAATAGTTTGCTTCTTCAATGAAAATGGATTTTCGTAGTATATAGTTAAATACACACACAGGTGCATACATGCATTTTTTTATTACAAGGGTTTTATGTAGGATTATTCTGAGTTGTTTGATTGTACTTCTTGAGGGCAGGACTACAATTTCTATGGTGGTGGTGGAGGGCAGGGTTCGAGAATGTACAGGAATCCACAGAGGGGTTTTGGTGGAGGAAATGAGTTTTACATGGAGCCTTCAACACCACCAGTTAGTTCACGGCCTTCAAGCCAGAGAAAGAGTGGGGAACAGTCTCCAAATGAATTCAGTCCCGGGCTCCTGGATCTGCATTCATTTGATACTGAGCTTCTTCCTGAGGTGGGTGATGAATGCACTCTTGTTACTGTCACTGTGGTGTTGGGTTTTGTGATTCTTGTTTTCATATTCAATCAACAAAATGCACACTCGTATGGAAATATGGATTCCCTATTTTCATGTAGATAGGAATAGGAAGATCGCTTATTGATAGTACATCCAATTAAATTGGCAGTAACTGTCAGTTCAGTTCCTTATTTTTTAATGTTACAGGCTGTTAGGCCATCTCCAACCAAGCAGCATTTTGCCGCTCGGTTGGCAGAATGGCTCAAAATGCCGCTCCAATTTGTTGCTCCATTTTTGCAATTGTGAACAGTGTTGCACCAAATTTGGTGCAACATTGTTCACTACGCCAAATTTGTTTTACTTTATTTGTGTTTTTAAAAAGTAATAGAAATAGAATATTCTAAAGAATATTCCTTTTAGTGTAATATTTGGAGTAATGGATTGGAGTTGCAAATAGTGTTTACGGTAAAAAAAATGCACCAATTTAGTGAAAAACTTGCATATTTTACCGTAAACACTATTTGCATCTCCAACCTATTAACATACACTTGCAATTAATAGTAAAATGAAATAATGGGTTGGAGATGCCCTTACATCTAATTAACATACACTTGATTATTCCCTTTACTATTAATTGCAGTTGTCACTTAAAATTGGGGAACCATGTTAAAATGAATTAATATTCTAATATCACTGATATGCTTATTTTTTTGTGTATCATATGGATAGATGCCAGTGCCGGGCTTGTATGATGGCTCCTCTCTGTTTAATCCGGTCCGTGGCAGAAGCTTTGATGACAATGAACCCTACATTGCAAACAACAAACAGACTGGTAGAGCTCGTGGTTTTCCAGAGAACAACCTCCTGAAAAGCTTTGCGGCAGATAAAGAGAAGGCCAGTGCCAGTTCTGTCGCAAAGATCAAAGTTGTGGTATGTTCTTGTATATTTGTAATTGACTCGTATTGTGTGTTAGACTGTGAATTCCATCGTGCATTCTACATGCAATGTTACCACATGTGGCATTACTGATAAATAGCTTGTAAATATTGAGAGTTTCAATTGTACTACATTGATGAAGTGACTTGCCTTGAAGAAGTAACATGATTTGCAATTTCTGACCTACTTGCCAGCCATGTTTTCAATTACTGCTTCATTGCTTTTTATCTGATTCCTATCATTGGCTGGTGATATTTGGGTTCCAGGTCCGCAAGAGACCTCTCAATAAAAAGGAGTTGGCAAAGAATGAGGAGGATATTATAGAGACATATTCCAACTCTATAACAGTTCATGAAACTAAACTGAAGGTAAGTTTCTCTGATGTTTTCTCTACTCTCTTCTGCTCAAGATTATGATACTCAAAAAGTAATTCAAAGGACTTAAAGATTAAGCCAGCCATTACTTTGTATTAGTCCCATATTGGGGCTCTGAGGCACCTTAAATAGGTGCGATAAAACAGTAGTAATGGAATAGTTAATCAAAATGTGTTAAGTGAACATGCTCAAATCTTCTCATGATGCTTTAGCAGTTTAGGGAACATGCGACATTTAGTAGAGAGGTTGATATATAGTTTTAGCTGTCACGTTTTGTAACCTCTAGTTGTTTGAATATTTCTTGAATCATATTCGTATTTCCCCATGACGTTGTATTTGTTTTCATCCTTATATTTGTTTAAGTTGAGACTCAGCTCACTGCTCTATCACATACTTGTCTCTGGAATAGCATGTCATCAGGTGCTATATGCATTGACCGTTTAGGTGTTCACCATTGCAGGTTGACCTAACAGAATATGTTGAGAAGCATGAGTTTGTTTTTGATGCTGTGCTGAATGAGGAGGTTTCGAATGATGAGGTGAGTATATAATCATACAATCGAATGAGCAAAATTAAGAAAATGATAGTCAATGGATCCTGATATTGCAGGGTTAGTTTAGCTTATGTAATTACGTTGGTCTCCTATATTCTTTATAGGTGTATCGTGAGACAGTGGAGCCCATAGTTCCAATTATTTTTCAACGCACCAAAGCTACCTGCTTTGCTTATGGACAAACAGGTGAATGGGCCGACCCCAATATCCCTTCAAAACATCACAGTGACTGAATAATTGCTGAAAAGGATTTGCACTCATTTGCTTTTTCTT
Organism: Zanthoxylum bungeanum; assembly: GCA_019454045.1. NCBI lineage: Eukaryota > Viridiplantae > Streptophyta > Magnoliopsida > Sapindales > Rutaceae > Zanthoxylum > Zanthoxylum bungeanum. The sequence continues at coordinate 10,544 of SKCR01033700.1, forward strand.
CTTCAGGAAGTGGAAAAACCTATACTATGAAACCATTGCCCCTTAAAGCATCACGTGATATATTGAGGTTGATGTACCACACTTACAGGAGTCAAGGATTTCAGTTGTTTGTGAGTTTCTTTGAAATATATGGGGGAAAATTGTTTGATCTCCTTAGTGACCGAAAGTAAGTTGATTTAACATTTCTTTGTCTTATAATATAGTAAAAACTTGCAGTTTGTAAATTTGCTCAAAACCTGAATTTTTGCTTGTGCAGAAAACTTTGCATGAGAGAGGATGGTAAGCAGCAAGTTTGTATTGTGGGTTTGCAAGAGTACAGAGTATCAGACGTAGAGACAATTAAAGAGCTCATTGAAAAAGGGAGTTCCACGAGAAGTACTGGCACAACTGGTGCTAATGAGGAATCCTCCCGTTCACATGCCATACTTCAGCTTGCTATCAAGAGGTCAGCTGACGGCAGTGAATCAAAGCCTCCTCGTCTTGTTGGCAAGCTTTCTTTTATAGATCTTGCTGGGAGTGAACGGGGTGCTGATACTACAGACAATGATAAACAGACAAGGTGTGTTACATTTATTCTTTTCTTTTGGTGGTAGTTCAGGTTTCAGTCCTGCATCGTATTTAAATTGCAATTCATGGCATTTAAACATCCAGCATCTAAACTTTTTTAAGAGTGATGATTTTTTTTTATTCAATGGATATGCTCTAGGAGTCTTGTTCTCTCGCTATATTTGGTAAATTAGCTTTCTATTAAATAGCTGTTTCTGATGTATGGTTCAGAATGGAAGGAGCAGAGATTAATAAGAGCTTACTTGCTTTAAAGGAATGCATAAGGGCTCTTGACAATGACCAGGGTCACATCCCTTTCAGAGGCAGTAAATTAACCGAGGTTCTGAGGGACTCATTTGTTGGCAATTCACGCACGGTTATGATATCATGCATTTCACCAAGCTCAGGCTCTTGTGAACACACTCTCAATACATTAAGATACGCTGACAGGTGAATGAAATTATCCGACCATGTGAATTAATATACGATGAAATTAGTTCATGCTTTAACCCTCGAGTAAAAAAAATTATATTCCAGGGTGAAGAGTCTTTCAAAAGGGAACAATCCTAAAAAGGATTTATTGTCTTCAACTGTAAATCTGAAGGAATCGACTACTGTGCCTTTATCTTCTGTTTTACCAAGTGCATCCGCTTTTGAGGATGACACTTATGCATGGCCTGAACAAAATGAAAGAGATGATTTTGATGCATCAGAGGATATTTATGAACCAGAGAAACCAATATGGAACAAAAGTGGGAAGCTAGAGCAATTCAATCTCCCTACTGCACAGGATCAGCGAAAACCCAACGGTCAGACAAAATGGAAGGACCAGCCAAAATCTGGTTTTAAGAATTCAAATTCAGATGATGATTTGAATGCCCTTCTGCAGGTAATCTTCGAACATAATAACATTTATATGCATAGAAGCCAAAGTTGTTGACACGAACTTCTTGGATGTACCCAGGAAGAAGAGGATCTTGTGAATGCTCATCGAAAACAAGTCGAGGATACCATGAATATTGTTAAAGAGGTATTCAGTTTTGACTTCTTCACTTAAAAGAACCAAATCTGTGCTCAGGAAGCCAGAGCCAACAAAGATTGATGTTCATTTCTAACCTTTGGTCCTCATGCATTATATTTGCATTTGCAGGAGATGAACCTGCTGGTTGAAGCAGATCAACCGGGGAATCAGCTGGATGATTATGTATGTAAATTGAATGCCATTCTTTCTCAGAAGGCTGAAGGCATCATGCAATTACAAACGCGGCTGGCTCATTTCCAGAAGCGTTTAAAGGAGCATAATGTTTTAGTATCATCTGGCTACTGATCATACATGGAGGTTCAGATTTAAGCCATAATACGAACTCTATTTTAAAGTATGATTGCAAACATGTTTGCCCTGATTGTGCGGCTGATAATTTGTTTTCATGACTTAGTGGGAGCATTAGTACAAGTTTGCTGGATGATTTACCAGTTACTATATATGATGAATCATCTTTAGTAGATTTGAGATGTTGGGGATCTCCTTATTAACGGAATAAGGTCTTGCCCCTCTTTATTCTTCAAGTCATAAGCATGCATTGAATTTCCATGCTGTATGTGTATGGCATGCTTCTGTAAAGCTAAGCATGTAATTTGATTTATTAAATTGAATAGTTCTTGCTGGATGGTTTTACAATTTAAATACTATTGTTTGGCCTTATTTATTAATTTGAGTTTTTAAGATTTTTACTTATGGGTTCATTGTATGTTATGATTATAATAAGTGTTTCATTATATTTTCTAACAAATTTATTCACTTTTCAACTTTGTAAATATAACAAATATGTCCTACAATGAATAGGGCTGGTATTAGAGGCATTAAACTTGAATTTTGAATCATTAAAATTAAATTTCTACCATTAATAATTTTGAAAGTGATACGCGAATTTGAAATATTTCATGTCATAATGTTAGAAGCTTCAGTACCGATATTGAGAGGTATTGTTGAAGCGCCTCAATGAAGAATGTACGACCAACAACGAACAACTAGCGTTCAATTTAAACCAGTGTTTTGCCTTTGATGGAATAACAACCGTCTCAACGAGTAACTGAAAAACAAACTCCAAAGTTCGAGGGCATTCTCGTAAAACCACCAGCCACTCATCTCAAAACAGCCGTAACAAACTTTCAAGAAACATCATTTTCCCGCCAAACACTAATAGGTCTACAAAAAAACAAAATGACTGCATGCAATTCAACACCAAATTAAAAGCTCCACTCCACAAAACAGAATCCAAAATCAAATAAAACAAAAAGAAAGAAAGAAAATGCTAATAGAAATCTTCGAAATAGCAATGATGCGAAGAGTGAGCGTCCTGGTGTTCATTGTATGCATCTTAATCTCTTTCAAGAACCAAAATGCCGATACAAAGAGAGGCGTAAACATCTCCATCTCACAATCAATCTCTTACCATGATACGACGTCGAAATCGAATCCTTCTTCTCATGAGCACCCAATGGCGACTCGAGTCCTGTTCTTGTCCGAGAGTGTTGAAGAAGGCGGCGAGCCGTACCGTTCTTTGGAGTACGATTTTTACCGCGATTCTTGCCCGCAAGCTGAGAGTACCATTCGAGCCATCGTTCGGAATGTCCACAAATCCCGCTCCGATGTGGCCCCCGCTTTGTTGCGCCTTGTTTTCCATGATTGCTTCATTGAGGTCGAAATTTCTAGTCAAATCTTGGTTTATTTATTGTTCTGTTTTTTATTGGTTTTGTGTTTCAAGTGTTTCATTTCTTGGTGATTATCTGATCGGCTGTTGATTTTGATGTAAATTTGTTAAACCTTGTTGTTTGATCTGGGGTTTTGTTAATATTTCTTAATTCTTTTCTGTTCTTGATGTTGATTTTGTTATTTCTCTTGCATATCAATTTGAGGACTGAGGTGATGATTCCAATTCATCTTTTATATGATTTTATTAATTGTCTCTTGCTAATTTAATATGGGTTTTATTGATTTACTAAATTTTCATCTCTAACACTTGTTTTCAGATGATAATCTCGCTTTTGTCTGCTAAATTTCACTTGGGTTATCTGGGTCTAGCAATTCTTTGATGTATATTATCATATTAATATTATTTTCCAAAATTGGTTTCTTTTTTTTTCCTCTCTGATTTTGAGTTGAATTTCTCTGTAACTGGAACTTGTTTAGGGTTGTGATGCTTCAATTCTACTGGATGATGCTGAAGGAATAGACTCAGAGAAGAAGTCTCCACCCAATGAATCTCTCAAGGGTTTCGATGTAATCGACATAATCAAGGAAGAGCTTGAAGAATTATGCCCTGGTGTGGTTTCTTGTTCTGATATTCTTGCCTTGGCTGCCAGAGAAGGTGTTGTTCTGGTAAATTCCTCTCTCGTAAGACTGCTCAAGTTTATGAAATCATGTACTCTATCTATCTTATATATATCATTACAATCATTGTGTTTCTTTGAAATTTTAGGCTGGGGGCCCATTCTATCCACTGTATACTGGAAGGAGAGACAGTATGCTTGCTTTCGCGGATATAGCAACATTTGAGCTTCCTTCACCCAATGCTGATCTGTCCGAAACCCTTGCATCTTTCTCATCAAGGGGTTTTGATTTAAGAGAAACTGTTACTCTCTTGGGTATGGATTTTCTGATTTCATTTCCTTTTCCTCTCTTCTTTCTTGGTAATACATATTTCTGATGTTGGTTTGTATTGAATTACATCTGTAATTTTCCTGTTATTTATTGCGTCCATGCTGATTGTTTGATAATTTAGTTCTGATCTTTTTGGTTCATAATGTATTTCCTTCTTATTTGAAATCAATGCAATGCAACAAATAACATATCTTTAACTTCCTTTATTTCCTCCTCATCACTCTAATTATCGTAATCATTATATTAAAAGATTTGTATTGTATGTAATATTCTACATCTAGTATGATGACTTTTCTGCTTAAACTGTATCAATTGGTTCTTGATTAGCTGATTTTGTACTGTAGATTATGCCTTTCTACCTATCAGTTTGTGCTCGTGATCCCTAATCTGGATATTTGATTACATAAATATTCAAGGAATTTTGTATATAGATTTCTTCGATTCCCAATCTTGTTGTAGTTTAGTTTTATGGTAGTAACTAGTAATGATCTGTGAGTAATGTATTTGATTGCTTTCTCCTTTAATTGTTTCCAGGAGCTCATAGCATTGGAGTAATCCACTGCAATTTCTTCAATAATCGTCTATATAACTTTGGCAGGAGTAATGAACCTGACCCGTCTCTGGATCCTGGTTTTCTGAACCTACTGAGATCAAAATGCAGAAACATTTCATCAACATCACCAGCACCATCACCTTCCTTTTTTGACTCCCCATCATCATCGGCAGCTCCATCACCTGACTTTGATGGCTCATTTTCCTCATCAGCAGCTCCATCACATAACTCTAATGGCTCATTTTCCTCATCAGCAGTTCCATCACCAAACTTTAATGGCTCACCATCATCAACAACAACTCTTTCACCTGACTTTGATGGCTCACCAACATCAACGACAGCTCTACCACCTACCTTTGATCCCTCAACCTCCTCACCCAAAGCATCATTTTTTTCCTTAGAAGCCGTGTTAGCTTCACTCGAGGAACCTGGAATAAATGTGACTTATGATGGAACTAAAGGAGGTTTTGGCACAGTGTACTATCGCAGTCTTTTGCAGAATAGAGGAGTCCTCTATGCTGATCAGCAGCTTATGGCTGGGGAAGAAACTGGGATTTGGGTAAGAGCATATGCTTCAGATGTCTCCTTGTTCCATAGAGACTTTGCCGTGGCCATGATGAAGCTCTCAACCCTTCAAACCTTGACAGGATCAATGGGTCAGATACGTCTTAATTGTACAAGGGTGGCATGAATGGAGTGAGATGAATAAGGATGCATGTATTCAGCCTAACTCATGCAGGTTTTTGGTGCTTTTATTAACTGCATTTTCAACTCTTCACAGTTGAGTTCAGTGCCTAGTAGATCGATGTGTTTAAAACTCGAGTATCATTCTGTTGTTACTTTCTAGTTTTAACATCTGGAATACAGGAAATTATAAATTTACATTGGCTAAATCCAATGCTAAAAACGTTAGTGAATTTTCTGGTAAATTGACAGTAATTCAAGATTATAATTGTTGCCCTTTACATTGTCTTTTAGAATGAAGTTTGCCTTCAATGATGTAATTGTGTGGAATTTTATGGCTGAAGCTGTGAGCAAAGATAATATCCAGTATCCCCATAATTTATGAAACCATAAATATAGGCTTATAGTAATTTATGATTCAATCAGTAGCCTCCTCAAAGCACACTCAGAGAAAACAATACTGTCCACGAGTAAATTCAAAGCTTGCTAGGGAAATAAATGATTTTGGATTTGTAATTGCTTAACTTAGAAAATAGATTATTGGGAAGAGAACAGGATCAAGCAAATAGCAACCAATGAGAAAGATCTACAGAAGTGAATATCAAAATCACAAGCATAATTCACACACTAACAGAAATAAAGAAAAGCAAATGCTAAATGCATCATAAAACTCTAAAATATATGCCTTCCATTCATGCTTGTAAATTAGTTTTAAAAAACTTTCAAAAAAGAACATAAAAATAAAATAAGTTACTTCTGCTTTTTTCTCCTAGCCCAATCGGCCCATTCAATTCATCACCCAATAAAATTTTTTTTTTAAAAAAAAAGTAAAAGCTGATTTAATCAAACCAACAAGATCTTGACACGTAGCCTTCCAACTCATTCCTCATAAGCTAACCCTAAAAAACCCTATTTTTTAACACAACAAAACCAACGATATAAAGCTTCTCGTCACCGCCGGTCGCTCTGCACTCAACAGAAGCGTTTCCTTTGTGCACATCTGCTTCAATGGTAAAAACAAATTGAAACCCATTGCCTATTTTCCCCTCTAGATTCCACACGTACCTTTTATTTCAATTTCTGTGCAATTTTCGTTTGTTAAAATGATCAAAAACTGAAATTTTAATCTTTAATTTTTTTTGTTATTTGAATGAATAAATATGAATATGACAGGGTAAGGGAACAGGGAGTTTCGGTAAGAGGAGGAACAAGACACACACTTTGTGTGTACGATGTGGCCGTCGCAGCTTCCATCTTCAGAAGAGTCGTTGCTCTGCTTGCGCTTACCCTGCTGCTCGCAAGAGAACATGTATGCTGCCTTAAACCATCATATTTATATGCATATTCAAGGCAATTGTTTTGTTATTTGATTGATATTTGTAACTTTGTGCTTGTTCAAGTATGTGGGTTTTTAGCTGTTTTGGTTTCTTGTTTTTAATTAGAAACCTTTCTGCTATTCTATTAATATTTACTAGTCGTATGCCTGTATGTAAGTGCTTGCTGCTGATTTGTTTTTGTTATGTACTGATTTCGAGGGGTTTTATTTTCAGTATACCGTGTGCATTTGGTAAATTTTATGCTTGCAATATTTGATTTGTTGTTAACTTGGTCTGTGTTTGCTGCTTTTGTTTGTTTTGAATGAGAAAGCATAGATTATTTATATTTATGCTTTTAGTATGTATGATTATTGAAGATGAATCTAGCATTCTCGGCTTCTAAAGGACTGATATCTGTTCGCCTTATTATCAGCTATATTATATTGCTTTTACTTTGTGTTACTATTAGCCTAATGGTAATAATTATGGATTTTAGATAACTGGAGTGTGAAGGCAATCCGCAGAAAGACTACTGGAACCGGTAGGATGAGGTATCTCCGCCATGTCCCTAGGAGGTTCAAGAGTGGCTTCAGAGAAGGTATAAATCCACATGCTTCATTAATGATCGGTTACTGGTTGCAATGGATTTGCAGTTGATATAAACTCTCTCTTTGTGGACTTGTATCTGTAATCTTATTCTAATAATTTTTTTCCCCTGAGTAGGCACTCAAGCAGCACCAAGGAAGAAGGGGGCTGCAGCTTCTGCATAAGGGAGTCAAAAGGGTAATTTTGGCCATGAATTGGGATCTTTTTATAGATTTAATTGGCTTGTTACAAGTCAAGTTTAATGAGAAACATTATTTGAAAAAGGATGTTATTCAGCTTTCCTGCTAGTTGCTTTCAATTTTGGACAATAATGAATGAGCATTGTTGTTTGGCCCTTCAATTCTTTTGTTGCTTTAACTTGATTTCATGGTGTGTATGCTTTTATCTTATATGCACAAGGCAACCAGATGTGGACACGTGTGAAGTTCATTTGTTTTGGGGAATTAGATATAAAGTGTTTGTATGCTTTTCCAAATCGTTTGCCCAACAATCAACAGTAAACAGAGGCATTATCTTAATTAACAACAATGCATATAAATTAACATACATACAGTTGAAGTTCATTTGTTTTGACAAAGCTCAAGGCCTCGAGATCAGATTAGTTCCATTGACTCGGAAAGAAACAACATTTAGATCACTGAAAAACAAAGTCGTCAAGAAGAAAAATCTTTGCTTCAAATATGTGCACCAAGCTGAATATTTTAATTACAACTTCCTTAGAATGCCAAATCAAAAACTAATTACAAAATTTGGATCTATGCATCAATCAACGGTTTATCATTCCAAGTGGATCTTCTCAAAACTATGTACTGAATCAGAGATAACTGGCCTATGAAAACTATATAACCAGAGATGCACAAACTCATTAAACTTCTTTAAATTCACCAAATCTATGCTTTTCTTCACGCACCTGCTTAAAGGCGTAATCCATTTCTGGGAATGCGGATAAAAGCAGCAGCTCAAGAACGTCAAAAGCCAAGTGTTTCAAACAAACGGAAGACTGCACCAAAAAAAAATCAAAAAAAACAAATGATTACATTGTTGTCTATATACCAGTAGTCATGCAATCATCAGACAGTGCACCAAGAGTACGCAATATTATTTCATCCGGACGCTGGTGCTGAGAGAAAAATCAGTTGCTTCTTTGACATCACAACATATGCAGAAGGTGGATCTTGTGCTTACCTGAATAAAGAAGTAGAGGTCCTTGGCACATTGTTCGTACTCCTTACGACCAACAAGCCCAACAATAGCAGCTGGGGCTTTGTCTGCATTGAAATGTTGGAATTCATTTTCGTAAATAAGCCACAAGCGATAAATGTACGTTTACAGGCTTGGAATAGGAGAAATAAGATTTACCAATCATCAGCTCATAAACAAACTTCGCCCGACGATCTGCTTCCTCCTTTTGCTCTTCACTCAATCTTGGAGAAGAAATTTCTGCAGGTTGGCTACCATGAGGAGACCCCAGGGATGGGCTGCTGGGTGGTGCTTGCCGGCGTTTTGGATGTTTGGTTAAGAATATTCCATCAGGCCAAAGTATCTAGTGGAAACGCATGGAAGATTATATTACATAAAACACAAGGTTAAGGTATATTGTTAAAATAAAATGATTACCTGTTCTAGTCTATTAATACCAGAAGCAACCACTGATCCCCTACGCAGAAGCTGAATTTTCTCTATTAGCCAATCATCAAAAGCATCACCCATTCCAAGCTGCAGAACCTGTTTGGCCACCCAAAAAGCTTTCCGCCTGTGATGCAAATACAAGACTAGTACTCAGCTGTGGGATTTTGAAATCAGATAAATAGATTATGCTGAGATTTCTCCAGATGTATGCGCATTTGTACCTTATCCACCCACCATCTTGGAGCTGGAAAATGACATCTACCAGGTCTAATATAGGGACACTTAAATTTGGCGGCACCCACTGCAAGGAAATTTTTGTCAAAAACTAAAAACGCCTAATGTCAGAGAGTATCAACTAAAAGAAGCACATGGTTACCTCAGTCGGTAAGGTTGGGTCATTGGCAGCATCAAGAAGCGACACAGATGTTTCTTCTAACCCATCACTCTTTCTACCCTTCACAAGCTTACCCAAGTTTCTGAGAGATGGCAAACTGCTTTGCACACTAGACTCTACACCACTTTGAGAACCCTCTAATGGTTTCATATGCTCTTTACCAGTAAGTTTTACCGGAGAGCGAGACATTTCTTTTGCATTAAAATTTTGTCCTGCTGCTACAAAATTATCCTTTTCTTTCCCAGCAGATTCCTTGCTTTCAGATCCCAAATGTTCCCTCCTATAGGATGAAGGGCTGATTAGATTCCCAATGGAGTTTGAGAACTCTGTACTCTTTTCAGATGGTTTATCTTCATGGTCAACTAGAAAGTTCCGAAAAAAATGAAGAGAGAGGAATAGTCAGAAAGAGGCAGGAGAAAATTTGGTAAATGCAACATTCGCAATTGAGAATGGTTCACCTGATAATGTTTCAACAATGGAGAAGGAATTTGAGAATGCATAAGTCTGCAGCAAAGTGTATACCATGTGTAATAGTTCTTTAAAACAAAGAGACAGAATGGACGCTGGAAATAGAATGATAAAAAATCAGAGAAACTGAGAAGATACTGAACCTGGGAATCAACACTAAGAAAGTCCCAAACTTCGATTGACCCAGAAACTGTAGGAAGTTGCAGCAGCTTCTGAGAATCACAAAAACATCACCTTTCATTAAAGAATTAGAAGCATACAACAAGGATATGATATGATGTAGAATAAATAAAAATAAAACTGTGTAATGTACAATCACATCTCAATGTAGTAAATAATATACTACATTGAGTAAATGGAACTAAAAATAAATAATGTTCAAGAAAGTATAAGATTGGGTCCACATGATGACCCACACTGCTCTACCCTCATAAATTATTCATGTACTAGCATAAAAACTCAAGCCATAAAGAATACTAAAATATAATTTTAGGGGAAACCATAACTTACAGTCTTACATCAGAAGTAAATTTTAGTCAAATACAATAGAACAACTAGGCGACAGGAAGTGACCTAATATTTTACCTTCAAATAACTGTCAAGCAATTTACAACGTTCTTGAATGACAGAAACATCTAAACCTGTTGACAGGAAATGCTTTGGTGGCAAATGAAGATTGTACTCATGAAAAAACTTAAGCCGCCGATGTAGCTCCTCAAAGTGCCGGAACCTAAACACAGCAGCAAAAGACAAGTTAAGAAGACATGTTAAGGTACTTGTATTCACAAGTTGGAAATTCAACCACATAACAGACAATCAAGAATGCAGAAGTTTTAAATGGAAGTCCTTATCACCTTCTTTTAACCGACCAACTGTTGTTGTTTGCGTCTGTCACAGCTATGGAGTAAACGGCAAATGTTCTAGAGTCACTCTTCACAATGTTTGCGCCCAATACCTGTCGTAGCAAATGGGATTACATTGTTAATAAATTTTAGCATATACCAGGAGACAAAAGTAATTATGCTAGTATTGAGTCTTATGCTAATTACCTCACATCTCAACTTAAAAATGAATCCAACATCAATGTATTTTGCACAGAATTAACAGTTGAACTATGACTTTCTGGTAGATTAATAAATGGTGCAGAAGAACAAGCAGCTGCTCCACTATGAGATCTACCCAAAATTTCACTCTCAGATTCATCGCTTGACTCATCAACTTTTCTTTGTCCCTTCGGTAAACTAAGTATATCCTGTCCATCTCCAGAAAAAAAGCTTGTCCTCTCAACCTCTTTCCAAATGGGTAACTTCTGACTGCTCAATCTAGACCTTTTCCTGCCAGACTGGGTTCGAGATAATCTTTGGTATCGAACTTGCCTTCTACCGGTCTTCTTCGAGATATGACTATTGGGATTTTCAAGAGGATGATGAATGTGAGAAACAGCTAGATTTCTGTTACTTTTTCCATCCCAAACCTTAGTTCCAGGAGAATCAAGACCTGTTGCACTGTCTGTTTCCTCGTCTTCTGAAGTATATGAACTACTGCTCCCCCATTCAACCTCTTCCTCATGTTCTTGATAGGAAGCAACAGACGAGCCATTTGATTTCTTCCAATCTGCACGTGGAAATGAATTGTCTATCTTAAGTTTATCAGAATATCTATCACTATTGGTGCGCGTCATGGGGGGTTTGACTTTCGTCAAAGAATCTTTTTCTTTGGGATTTTCCATTGCCTTAAAGCCACCCACTGCAGCAGACTTCAACGCAGAATACTGCTCATTTACCCGATTTTCACTTTCCTTCCTTTTGTAGTTCCTTCCTTTTGTCCACATGTTCTCAAAGTGTTCTGGAGCAAGGGCTTGACTCTTTCTGCGAGAAATCAGATCTAATTTGTTGGCCCATTCTCCTCCTGATTGGTGCTGCTGATTGCATTTTTCATCACTAGTTTGGGGGTTCATGGGCAATGATCCCCATGAACGGGTAGATCGTGTATCAAGGGAAAGCAATGGATCTTTCGAAAGAAGTGATCCATTCTGATTATCTGTTGGAGATGCAACTGAAGTACTTCTAGGTTGATCATTTTTCAACTGTACAAGTTCAACACCAGTGACAGAAGGATCTATAAACCTAGAAAAATGATCAGTCGGGATCTTGGGAGACCCGTTGGGTTTCGACTGAGATGTCTCCTGTGCAGCATTAACTCCTTTAGCTTTTGTCATAGATACAGCTAAGGATTCAATTCTTTCATTAATAAACCTGTCACAAAGTTGCAAGATGTTGAGAACACTAATGACCCAAAGACTTAAAAAAAGGTTAAATAAAAGGAGAGATTACCTTGGACTGGCTAAGTTTAAGACTGGTCGCATTACAGCACAGGCAAGCAGCTCCCTGACGATATACCGAAAGAAAGAGCACTGCAGATCTTGAGGCCTGAATGTGAAAGAAATGAGACTATTCATTAAACACTGCAATACCTGCAAAATAAGAAAGTATTGTCAGCGCAAGCTGATATAGTCGTGGAATAATACTTTCACCCTTTCAGGTTATATCTACAAACACAGTTAGGAAATCCAAATACAAAGAGTAAACCTTGTGCTCAGCTTCAGTAGAAAATAAAGCAGGGTGCAACTTGTTCTCAGCAGCCAAGATGCGTCTTATTTCAAGGTCTCTGTGTTCTATAGTCAGAGGTTCTGAATGCTGCTTTTCAATCTTAGCCTGACTAGCACGAAAAAGCTCCAGGTGGGTGCAAAAGAGATCGACCAAATCCCTGAGTAATTCTAGAAGAAAATTAGTACCATATATTTCACTTTTAATTTAAATAAACCCAAATTTAGGAACACACAGAAGACGAGGACATAAACCTGGTCAGAAGCTCAATAAGGTTAATATTCCTCATGCGACCAGAAAATTTGCCAAAAACACCATTTATGATCTGTACCAGTTCCTCTGGACCTTCTTTATCAGGTGTTAAACGAGAATACCAGAGGTCTGTAACCCACTCAGAAACAAGATGCCTAGTGAACTTATCTATCACATTCTCAACAACAGGAGAATTAACATTTCTTCTCCAGTCAGAATGCGCAACAACTTTAGGATATTCTGGAGGTTTATTTTGAGATGCTACATTTTCTGAGGAAGGTTTACTGTTGTATGCAGCAGCTTTTCTACGCATTTCAAAATCTAGGGAGAGATAGCGAAGGAGAATAATCAAGAAGGCCGCAGCAGGCAAGTTAACCAAGACCGAGGAGCTCGTCACTGAAATAAGAGGTTGAACAGTAAGTTCCAATTGAAGACAAGTGAAACAAACCAAGAGCAAGAAAGAACAATCACAACAACTGAAATACTCAACACTTCTTTCTTGCAATCCGTAAAACACTCAGATCCAACAGTCGACAGGCGTGAAAAAAATTACGGTACACATTCTGTTTTGAGTCCAATATTGCCATATAAATCACTGTAAACCTGTAGTCAAATCTTGCCCAGGGTGGAGATCATGAAGTTCACGACTTCAGATTTCTCTTCAGGTGGCATGTAAAAGGATAAGAGAAAGCAACGCATCTCGCACAAAAAATTACTTTTCCACCACTATTGACTCCACTAAACCATATGGTTCAAACCAAATAAACTATTAACTCCACTTAACAGTAACCAGAACCAAATAAATCATAGTGTCCAAATAATCATTCATCAGCAAATGCATTCGCAGCCTCAGAAATGAACTCAAACAACAATTCTAAGCTGCCCCATTGCACATCCATTACGCTACGCCAATGCCAACCACACATGGCATTTTTGCATCAAATGGTCCGTTAAAACTTTCTACAAAGCTATAGAAACATGATATTAATATAAAATTACCTAAAATTAAACATATCGTACTTAAAATACAAGATTAATTCAAAAATAACACCAATTTTCACTAGAAATTCAATCAAAACACCAATAAAATTAAACATTAAAAAAAAAAAAAAAAAACTTACAAGACATCAGATATGATAACCCGACGACGCATATAACCAAAATCACAATTCTCTTCTTCCCTTCCTCCACGAGGTCTCGAAAATTTACCTGCCTGTGCGAGCTCATTTTTTTCTTTTTTATTTTTTTTAGCCACTTTTAGATTTTTAAAAAAAAATGTAAACAATTTATAACCTCCAATCCAATCGATCGAATGGATCCAATATCGAGGAAAAATTCATCTCAGAAATGAAAAAAGAATTATTTTTAGGGCAAAAATACAAAATTTGAATCGAAGAGTTTCGTTTCCCTACGAAAGTTTCAACGGGAAGACCGTTTGGTTTCTTTTCAGTTCTGGGAATTATTTCTTTTTAGTTTTGCGCGTTACGTTTTTTATTCTCTCTCAGTTTCTGTCCCTTTCTCGGTGGTGTTCGGTTGTGGGAGAAAATATTTTTTTTTAAAAGAAAAAGGAAAATTATTAGTCGCCGCAATCTAGATTCGTTTATTTGTTCGATTCAATTCACTTTGATGGGTTATTCGCCGCGGAAATACGGTTCATACGAAATTATAATTTATAAATTTTTAAATTTATTAAATAAATTTTATGTATTATATATCAAATAATTTATCCATATTTCACATATACATATTTTTCGTAATCAAATAACGACATATTGAATCATGACAACATTACAAAACCGATTTTCTGTAAAATAACATAAAATACGTTTTCGTCCGAACCGACCAATCAAAATCACACGAGACTGACCATGTCAGCCCCAATAGTATTCAGTCAGTCCATGGGCTACCCAAATAGTGACAAATTCATTGTTTGGACAACATTTACTGATAAGCCCAAATTTCACCCGGTAATATCGTTTTTCACCGTTTTCACTTATTTTCATTCCGAAATAATTTTCGAAAAACATCATATTTTTCATCGTAAAAAATCTAATTTTTCCAGATTTGATCAGAGAGCAAAATTAAGCTTTAAATCCAATTTTCTCAACATTAACCATATTAATTTCAACACCAATTGAAGCTACCACATATAAATGACTAAAAAACAATTGTAGGTATTATAATAATGGTCATAACACTCTAAAATGACAACAAATCATCATATTACAAAATTGGACTAATATTACACTAATATTAATCAATATCACTTCACACATGTATCTACTCTCCCAATCCATCATCTAAATTAAGAAGGCCCAAATTTGAGGAACAAAAGAAACCCTAGAACAATTCTAGATACTCAATAAGAAGAAACAAATTTTCTTAACTTAAGAATATTAAATATTACCTCAGAATTTTCAAATTTGCTTAAACTTGCTTCTTGATTTGATCATTTTTAGTTTCTCTCAAAATAATTTTAGAGCTCTCCAAAAATGGAGGAGGTTCGGTCGTCACTCCATTGAATGAAAGAGAAAATAATTTGTACTCTATATAATAGTTGTCGAAAATATTAGGGAATTATTTGGTCGTAATAATTAATTTAATCAAATTAAATTATTAAACCTTTTAAGTTGACAAAATCAATTTGTACACTTCAACTTTAAAAGTCATGTCATATGTAACCATTAATAATCAAGCATATGTAATAACAATTATTACATATGAATATTATTTAATTATTTAACAATTAAATATCTAAATAATTAATTAATATATTTATTGATATATATGTATTTTTATTTACACTAAATAACAAAATACATATATTTATGACATGTGTCAAAATCTCATTTGATAATTAATTAATATGTATCTAATTAAATTATGTATCAAATACAAATACAAATTAATATTAAAATGACTGAAATACCCCTAAGTATTTGTAAATTCATTTAACGGTTAAACGATTTTAATTAACTGGCTTAATTCGATAAAAAAATTTATGAATATTCTGTATTATTCATAATGCGTTGCCCAAGTACTCAACGAGTACACATCATATTACAAGACTCTATAAGTTCAGGTTTATCCATCACGGAATCCAATTTCATGTCCATAATTCACTCACTCATTAATTATGACGACTACATATAATCTGACTGAACTATGCAAGTCGAGGTCATTACATACATATAATTCATTCGTCACAGGTAATCCATATCATATCGGGGATATAGATACAATCGTCAAATCCATTAGGTATAATATAGCTGACTTACAAATTTGTGATCTCTCTATCGAAGGATATGTGTCCTAAAACTCAAGATAAGAGAGATGCAATGATTCAGATCCTGCATGCTTCAGCAGTCGGATCGATCATGTACGCCACGTGACCTGATGTCTCATATGCTTTGAGCATGTGCAGTCGCTATCATGCCGATCCAGATGATGGTCACTGGATTGTTGTAAAGAACATCCTTAAGTATCTTAGACGAACTAAAAATGCTTTCTTAGTCTATAGGGAAGGAGAACTTGAGGTGACGGGGTTCGCCGATGCAATTTTCCAAACCGACAAAGATGACTGTAAGTCGCAATCAGGGTACATATTTTGTTTAAACAACAGAGCAGTGAGCTAAAAATCTTCCAAGCAAGAGACTATTACCGATTCAATAACAGAAGCGGAATATATTGCTGCAGTTGAGGCAGCAAAAGAAGCAGTTTGGATCCGTAAATTCCTAATTGGATTAGGAGTAGTTCTGTTAGCAGCTGAGCCCGTACCTTTATATTGTGACAATAATGGGGCTATCGCACAGGCTAAGAAACCACTGTCTCATCAACGATCCAAGCATGTACTTTGACAATTTCATCTGATTCGTGAGATCATACATCGTGGCGATGTGAAGATCGAGAAGATCGCATCAGATGATAACATTGCAGATCCGCTGACGAAGGCTATATCTCAGCAAAAGTTTGAGCGACATGTACATAGTTCAGATGTTAGATACTTGAGTGATTGGCTATAGGCCAAGTGGGAGATTGTTGGACAATTATGACCCATAGCTTCACTATTTGTACAGAACATTGTGTTTTTGTACAAATTATCTATGTGACAAAAGGAAATTGCTATTTTATCATTATTGTAATTAGATTACTTGGATATATATTAATGATAAAAGTCCATATGGTTAAATCAGATTAATAAGATATGAGACAATATTAATCCACAAACGGTTTAATCATTAAATATCCTTAGTCGAAGTATTATCGAGACTGGACATTAATAATGCGGAATAGACTAGTATTACACGTGTGCACGTTATGGAAGCTTAACGACATAATTCTCATATATTTAGGTATTGGATACTTATGCAAGTGTAATAAGAGGTTCTGTTAGCCGTTGGACCGGGAACAGTTCGCTCTGGATAGACCCACTCGGAATCCCATTGGTAGTATGTCTATGTGTCTATAGGAATCCGAATCAGGGTAGGTGTATGTGATCTTTAACATGAGACTTATGTCGCTATTACTTGCGACAATCAATTTACTTTAGTATTGGTCGTCTGGAGCTTTAACAGGTTCTGTGTACGCCTGTATTAAGTTTACTGAAAATCGTAGTGTATTGGATGTGATGTCAAGATGAGAGTATCACTTTAGTCATATGGAGATGATGGTCACACATGATACATAACTAGTACTCTTAAAGCTGCAGCTATCGGGATAGTATGACTAGGTCATGACTTCCCGATTACAGAGATTAGTTACTCAGGATCCGATATATGCTTCATACGGGGCAGACACAGAGCCAGTCATAGGCCTAGCATGTGACATTCGATATTGCATCGTATTACGTATTACATAATATTAGTATTACTACGCCTGATACATATGATATTCCTCAGCGAATATTTCTGGAGAATTGGGTAGGCATGGTGCTTTGCTAGAAGCCAACCATGTCTTGTAAATCGGTGAGAACATGGTACGGGGTACGCACGTGTTCGGATAGTCCGATAACCGTATTTACTGCCAACATATCCATGAATCTCTTGGGTCACTTCCCAAAGATTCACCAATGACATTTGACTCAGATAGAATTAATTTGGGATTAATTATAAGAGAGAAAATTAATATGGGATTAATTGCGGGAAGAATTAATCTGGGATTAACTTCGTATAGAAGAGAGAACACGATTAATTTAGAATTAATCAATAAAATAAATTTAATAGTTAAATTGGATTTTTCTATTTAATTTATTTATTTGTGGCCAAAATAATATATCGGATATATTAATTGAAATCAGATTTTAATACGAAATTGAAATTGGATTTTAATTCGGGCGAACGAATTAATTTAGAATTAATTCGAAAACGACTATCGTAATAATTTTACGAGGTATAATTATTTAATTAAATTGGATTTAATTATGGCGCAACGGCAAATTCGTTTAATCGGATTATACGAACCCGATAAAATTACATGTGACTTTGCGTGTGTCTTTTTGTGTTTTGGGAATACAAAATATCTTTGACTTTAGTGGGCCCAAGTCAAGCTGTGTATTGAGGAAGCCAACTCAAATTTTGAATTTAAAATGTGGTAGGACCACATGACTTACATCAAAGATCAAATGTTGATGTAAGTAGTTGGCTTAATTAATTAAAGGCAATTTGAACACACAACCACCAAGTCTTGAAACTCTTCTTCTTCTCTCCACCTTAGCCGAACTCTTATCTCATTTAAAGTGAAATTTTGCTTCAAAATTTCAACATAGCTAGCACTTAGAGGAGTCAAATTAGGTGATAGGGAAACTCACCCAAGGAATAAACAACATAACAACAAGCTTGGAGCTTCATCTAAAGAGGAAATTTCGAAATTTCTCCATATCTCAATGTAAGTGATTCTGCCATTTTTCTTGTTATTTCACACATATAATCATGTTTAGGATCTTGTGACATGTCTTAGAGACTAACATCCAGTTCATGCATTCAGACACGTTTAACAGTTCACGTCAAGTCATAATTTTCACATCATGTGTAATTTTTAAATTCATGAACAGCTCACGTCACGGTTTATGAGTGACATATTGTCTGTTTTATGTTATGCTTACATTATTACGTTTCAGTGATCAGTTCTTTTTCTGGTTCTCATATCATGATACGGTTCCACGTATCATGTATTTATTTTCGATGTGTATGACGTTTCAGATTTGCTGTATCTTTTCAGTGATTAAGTATGTAGTGTTTCGTAAGTTCACGTTTTATGTTCACTCACTAAGTCGATTGTACGACTTATTCAATTCACTTTCAATTTTTAAGACATGTCAAATGTTCGCATGTGGAGAACAGACATTGGAGGAAATGGGAACCAATAGCAGTCATCAGCATCACGGTCGCACAAGAACAAAATCAGGGACCATTAGTTAGCCATTTTCAAAATATTCTTGATCCATAATCTCTCGATAATGGTTGACATTGATAGCTTGATCGAAGTGCTACCCAGTTCATTCTTGCACTATGCTTAAAACATTTTCACTGGCAAAGATTCATATTCATTGTAAGCGCCATTACACTTGATGAATGATTTTGATGATACAACGCTAGCGATTTCGACGCACATTCTCGAGCTTTACAAAAAGATGTCGAACATATTAGATGTGAAGACTCAAGTGTTTAATGAAGAAATCAAATGAAATCTTATAGCTTAGGGCTCTCAATGTAAGTGAGTTGATAATTTAAGTATACTAAGCTCATATGACTCATACACATTCATAAAATGCATTTGGGTCATGTGCATAAAGTTTTAATCTTCAAAACCTATATTTCTGCACTGTGACTGGTACACCGGCCATTGAACCGACATATCGTTGTTCTTACTCTGCTTTGGGCAGTTTTGCATACTCTCTGGAACCGGGTTACTCCATATCGGTCTACCATATCGGTAAGTCTGAAGTTTGCATAACTACTGGAACCGATCCACTCCATACTGGTCAATAATCCAGTTTGTCATGCGCTTTATTGTTGGGGTTGGTGCTCACAGCGCCAATTCCCGGTTGTATTTCTTTATGAATACTTCTGTAAAACATTATTATTTTCAATAATATATGCAGTTTCTATAATATAATGTATCTTTTAATATGGTAAAGACGTAATGACCTTAGAATGACTAGTCATGGTGCAGTTGCAAAAACTTCGCAACTGACATTGAGTTGTATCATGACGTTGTCATTCTCAGACAGTTCCTGGTCAAGGTTTACACTACTTGGTCAGTATAGTAAACCTGTTGAGACCGGTACATGTCGTATACTGGAATATATGATTCCAATGGTTTCTCAATGAACCATAAGTCTTGGAGACTAGTATAGACGTGTAGGTTTTTATAGCGGATAAACACTGAACGACTCACCGAAGATTCTTAATGGATGGTACACCATCGTCAATAAGAATCTTATCGGATTGAGTAGCACTTGTGATTCTTAGACTTGAGATGCCACTGTGGGCACATGAGACATCTTCTACACTTAGATGACAGTCACGTCACCGATCTATTTAGATCAGACCTCCGCCTGTTCGTTGGGTGTATATAGATCCTCAGGGTGTCCTGTGTGTATCGAGATATGATCCGTCAGTTATGTGTATCATGGCATAGGTAGTCCATATGATTAGCAATCAGATAAAAACCATGGGCCCGTGGTACAATTTAGAAGTTAGTTCTAAATGTTCTTTATTTTGAGATTGCTAATAGAATAGTCGACTGGATAATCCCCATAGAGATTTGACGTTTACATCTATATCTCTGGGATATATCCGGATACCTGTGACGGAGGAATTATACATTTGCCATGACCTCGACCTGTATGATTCAGCGAGTTTATCTGTGATCGTCATAATTTACGGGTGGATAAATTATGGACACAAAATTGGATTTCGTGACGGATATGCCTGAATCTATAGACTCTTACTAATGAAATATACTCGTAGAGCACTAGGGCAACATTTATAAATAATATTGATTATTTATAAAGTCATTTAAAGGTTAAACGCAAAATACATGTAAATGGACCTGATAGTCATTTTCTTAATTTTTGTGTATTTGCATTTAATACTTGATTAATTCAAATACACATTAATTAATTGTCAAATTGAGATATTTTACTAATATCATAAATGAATATATGTATTTATATTTGATGTAAAATATATACATATATTAAATATATTTGTATTTAATTAATTAATTAATTATTTAATTGTTAAATGATTAAATTAATTAAAGTATAGATATTTTAAAGTTATGATATTTGTTTTAATGGCTAAGTTGCAATTTTTGACTTGGTTGAAAATATCATTAAAGTGTAATGATCATTTTAACAAGTTGGCAAATTGAAATTCAAATGAAATGAAAACAAAATGTCTTGATATTTTCCCTAGCCAATTTCGGCCAAGGCAAGATGTGAGCAAGTATATATTGTTTATTTTATTTTAGGGTTAAAATAACCAATACACTTTATCAAAACTCCATTAAAACAAAGCAAAGAAGGTGAGAGAGAAAGAAAAAGAAAAATCAAAGAAAAGCTTGGAATTTAGTAAGTATTTCCAATATTCCATTAGAGAGTAAATTGTTCCTCTTGTTGTGGGCTTCACTTGGTGATGTTCTTAAATTTTTTAACATCTATATCTCTGGGATATATCCGGATACCTGTGACGGAGGAATTATACATTTGCCATGACCTCGACCTGTATGATTCAGCGAGTTTATCCGTGATCGTCATAATTTACGGGTGGATAAATTATAGACACGAAATTGGATTTCATGACGGATATGTCTGAATCTAGAGAGTCTCACTAATGAAATATACTCGTAGAGCGCTAGGGCAACATTTATAAATAATATTGATTATTTATAAAGTCGTTTAAAGGTTAAACACAAAATACATGTAAAGGGACCCGATAGTCATTTCCTTAATTTTTGTGTATTTGCATTTAATACTTGATTAATTCAAATACACATTAATTAATTATCAAATTGAGATATTCTACTAATATCATAAATGAATATATGTATTTAATATTTGATGTAAATATTATACATATATTTAATATATTTGTATTTAATTAATTAATTAATTATTTAATTGTTAAATGATTAAATTAATTAAAGTATAGATATTTTAAAGTTATGATATTTGTTTTAATGGCTAAGTTGTAATTTTTGACTTGGTTGAAAATATCATTAAAGTGTAATGATCATTTTAACAAGTTGGCAAATTGAAATTCAAATGAAATGAAAACAAAATGTCTTGATATTTTCCCTAGCCAATTTCGGCCAAGGCAAGATGTGAGCAAGTATATATTGTTTATTTTATTTTAGGGTTAAAATAACCTAATACACTTTATCAAAACTCCATTAAAACAAAGCAAAGAAGGTAGAGAGAAAGAAAAAGAAAAATCAAAGAAAAGCTTGGAATTTAGTAAGTATTTCCATATTCCATTAGAGAGTAAATTGTTCTCTTGTTGTGGGCTTCACTTGGTGATGTTCTTAAATTTTTCTATTCTATATTCTTTGTGTTCTTGATGGATGGAAGTTTGATGAAAGGGTTAAGCATGTATGAAGTTGGAAGAATGTTACTAGTGTAGTAATAAGCATTCTTTTCATGGTTTTAGAACCTTGTTGCCATTCTAGAGTTATCGACCCACTCTTAAATGACCTATAATTGTTCTATAGTTGTTTCATTATGGTGATTCTTGATTGTAATGGAAGAAACATGATTGAATTATTGGATTTTGTTAATTTGGTCTAATTTGTCCAATTTGAAGAAATTGGAAATTAGGGTTTAAGACCCTTCCAAATTTGGGGATTTTCATTTATATGGTGTCTATGGATGTTTATAAGATGCATGTAAAATATTAGGTTGATTGGATTTTGTTTTAATGTGTTTTGAACATTGGAGTGCAAAATGCACAATTATTTCCCCTTAGGGAGCTCTCGGCCAATGATGATTTTTTGGGTTTTTTGTTGCAAATTGTATTTTGAAATTTGGGACATGTTAAACTCATCCTAGAAATGATTTAGAATCATTCAAAATTATTTTGAACAATTTCGGATTAAAAGTAAACAAAATGCTTATTTATGGGTAATTCGGTAAATTCACATAAATTTGATTTATAGTGTTTTGTTTCATAATTTGATTATTGGATAATAAAATAAATAAGTTTATTTTATTAATCCGAGAAAAAGTTTTGAAATCAGAAAATTTGATTTTCCACTGTTTCCGCTGTGTTATCGGATATCCGCCAATAAAACCCCTACAAAATGGTATCAGAGCGAGTCTGATTCTAGGCCCTCTAATATGATTAGCCCTTTAATTCAATGTTTAATCATGTTTTCTTGACTTTATACATGCATGTTATATTCTAATTTGATTAGATTTAGGGTGTATGACACTTAGCGGAAAATCCCTAATTAATAAGGTTTAAATGTAATTATGTATTTGATGCATGTTATGTGGTCCGTCTTGTCAATACGGTTTATAAATATTTCTCCGTGACTACATCCGAGACCGTGCCTCTGCTGTGAGGGTGTAGCCGATAGAGATTTATTTATACCGGATGTATATCAGATACTAGATAAATTCAAGCGAAAGCGGAATCCTGAACGTGCCCTAGCTGTCAGGGTTACGCAAGTAACTTGAGTTTATCATTGACGAGTTTAACCTTGATACGTTTCCTTATGGGCCTGCCTTAGCAGCGACAACGAGAAACGACCAGGACCGGAAACCCAGGAGTCACTAGTGAGTGATTAACAAATGAGTTGTCTACCTGATGAATATACGTAGGCGAGACCGTGCCTCTACCGTGAGCTGAAATATATTAACGGGATCCACTTTTCACTATTTGTATTTAATTTAATTATTAAATCTTTGTATTCTGTTTGGGGATTACAGTATTGCATGATTTAGTGGAGAGATATTTTTAGATTAAAAATCCATGATCTAGTTTATGCTTTTGATATTATATGAAACTGCTTATTTTCTGCTAACCGTTTTCCGTGATCTATATGATAGATTTGCGATGGCGGAACCATCCACTAATCAGTTTGCGCGTATGCTTGATGCGAACAAACTTAAAGGCGCAGAGAACTTCGCTGATTGGGATCTGGATTTGAGGATTGTCCTCGATTCCGAGAGGTTGGGATATGTTCTTGAGGGTCCACTACCCCTTGTTGTGGCAGAGGACGCTTCACCGGAGGAACGCGAAGTCTTCCAAGCTTGGAAGGATGATGATTTAAGGGTTAAATCATACATCTTAAGTTCACTTTCACTGGGACTCAAAAAACAATATTATGGCATGTCAGATGCCTATACTATGATGACATGATTAAGACAATCATTTTAGAACCAAGAACAAGTAGTTGTTCACAAGGTCGCAATGGAACTGTTCCATGCGCGATTGGATGAGGGGTAAGCTGTTAGCCCGCATGTTCTTCAAATGATTGATTTGATCGATCAATTGAGGAAACATAATCTCATTCTGAATGACATTCTCGGTAGGAGTGTCATTTTTGGTTTTCTCCCAGCTTCTTATCGCCAGTTCGTGATGTACTTCAACATGAACGAGACTATCTATACCTACCATGAGTTGCATAGGATGTTGCTCACGGCGGAGGAGGACCTCAAGAAGGGAGTACCGACTCGCCCTCCGAGACCTACTTCTCTTTCTGCTTCTTCCCAGGCCTGGCCAAAGGGAAAGAAGAAGAAATGGAAGAAGAAAAAGGGTTTCGGTCCTCAACCACAGGCAAAGATAGCTAAGCCCAAAAGGGCTTCTGAAGACAAGTGTCATCACTGCAGCAAAGTCGGGCACTGGAAAAGGAATTGTCCTGACTACATAACCCAGCTGAGGAGGGAGAGAGCATTTACATCAGGTACATTTATTTTTCCAGTTATTGATATATCTTTGGCTTGTGAAGCCGTTACATCCAACTGAATTTTAGATTCTGTTTGTCCCATTCACATTTGCAATTCGTTGCAGGTGCTGAAGGAAAGTAGAAGACTGAAGCCTGGAGAGATGCAGTTTCGATTCGGGAGTGGAGACTCTTTGGATGTAGTTGTAGTTGGAGTATGCGAGATCTCATTGCCGAATGAGACACTTTTGTTAAATGACTGCCATTTTGTGTCTGGATGTGTAACTAATATTATATCACTTTTTGTATTAGATACAGAAGGCTTGTGTATTAATATTAAGAACTGTTCTTTGTATTTATATGATAAAAATAATATTCAGATCCTTTGTTGTCCAAACCAGCATGGTCATTATACATTGCAAACTTCAAAAGATATTTTAAATACTGGAGTTAATAAACGTAGTTTACCTGTAATTAATAATACTGAACTTTGGCATATGCGGCTGGGTCACATAGGCGTTAAACGCCTTACCCAATTGGTTAGGAATGGTTTGATACCAGATCTTACCATTGAATCCTAGCCAACTTGTGAATCCTGTATTCAGGGTAAGATGACCAAAGCCCCATTTTCTGGTGTTGGACACCGCACCACTAACTTACTGGAACTCGTACATTCTGATGTATGTGGTCCATTAAGTCAGACTGCTCACAATGGTTATTCATACTTCGTTACCTTTACCGATGATTTGTCACGGTACGGTTATGTGTATTTGATGCGACATGAATCGGAAACCTTTGAAAAGCTCAAAGAGTTCCGAAATGAAGTAGAAAAACAAACTGGTCAATATATTAAATGGCTTCGATCCGATCGAGGCGGCGAATACATGAGTGGTGAGTTCATGGATTATATGAAGGAGAATGAGATTCTCGCTCAATATACTCCTCCAGGTACTCCACAGCGCAATGGAGTATCTGAGAGGAGAAATCAGACTTTATTGGATATGGTCCGATAGATGTTGAGTTTCACAATTTTCTCTATTTCTTGTGGGGCTACTCTCTTTTAACAGCTGCACATCTTTTGAAAAAGATTCCTTCAAAATCTGTTCCTACGACTTCGTATGAGATATGTGTAGGCACTGCATTTTACGCATAAGTCCCTATGATGAGTCTCATTTTGGAGACACTACCTTTTAAGTCACGGAGGTCACGGGAAACGGACATCGAAAGGGGAAATTCAGAATAAACAAGGTTCACTGTTTTCGTTGGTGCTACGTTCGTGTATACGTTCGAACGTCAAGCAGATTGCGGGCGTTCGTGCTGTGTTCGATGATGCGTTCGAACGGTGTCGGTAATTCTGGTTTTGCTGCTAGCCTCACATTAAGCCCAATTCGCCCAAACCTTGGCCCACACGCCCAAGCCCACTTAAAACACATATTTAACACATGGTGAAATCAAAACAAATCTAAAAATCACATACCAAATTAAATAAAATACTTACACAAATTAAGCCCGTTGAGACCGGTACATGTCGTATATTGGAATATACGATTCCAATGGTTTCTCAATGAATCATAAGTCTTGGAGACTAGTATAGACGTGTAGGTGTTTATAGCGGATAAACATTGAACGACTCACCGAAGATTCTTAATGGATGGTACACCAATGTCAATAAGAATCTTATCGGGATATATACGGATACCTGTGACGGAGGAATTATACATTTGCCATGACCTCGACCTGTATGATTCAGCGAGTTTATCCGTGATCGTCATAATTTACGGGTGGATAAATTATAGACACGAAATTGGATTTCATGACGGATATGTCTGAATCTAGAGAGTCTCACTAATGAAATATACTCGTAGAGCGCTAGGGCAACATTTATAAATAATATTGATTATTTATAAAGTCGTTTAAAGGTTAAACACAAAATACATGTAAAGGGACCCGATAGTCATTTCCTTAATTTTTGTGTATTTGCATTTAATACTTGATTAATTCAAATACACATTAATTAATTATCAAATTGAGATATTCTACTAATATCATAAATGAATATATGTATTTAATATTTGATGTAAATATTATACATATATTTAATATATTTGTATTTAATTAATTAATTAATTATTTAATTGTTAAATGATTAAATTAATTAAAGTATAGATATTTTAAAGTTATGATATTTGTTTTAATGGCTAAGTTGTAATTTTTGACTTGGTTGAAAATATCATTAAAGTGTAATGATCATTTTAACAAGTTGGCAAATTGAAATTCAAATGAAATGAAAACAAAATGTCTTGATATTTTCCCTAGCCAATTTCGGCCAAGGCAAGATGTGAGCAAGTATATATTGTTTATTTTATTTTAGGGTTAAAATAACCTAATACACTTTATCAAAACTCCATTAAAACAAAGCAAAGAAGGTAGAGAGAAAGAAAAAGAAAAATCAAAGAAAAGCTTGGAATTTAGTAAGTATTTCCAATATTCCATTAGAGAGTAAATTGTTCCTCTTGTTGTGGGCTTCACTTGGTGATGTTCTTAAATTTTTTTCTATTCTATATTCTTTGTGTTCTTGATGGATGGAAGTTTGATGAAAGGGTTAAGCATGTATGAAGTTGGAAGAATGTTACTAGTGTAGTAGTGAGCATTATTTTCATGGTTTTAGAACCTTGTTGCCATTATAGAGTTATTGACCCACTCTTAAATGACCTAGAATTGTTCTATAGTTGTTTCATTATGGTGATTCTTGATTGTAATGGAAGAAACATGATTGAAGTATTGGATTTTGTTATTTGGTCTAATTTGAAGAAATTGAAAAATTAGGGTTTAAGACCACTTCCAAATTTGGGTCTTTTCATTTATATGGTGTATATGGATGTGTATAAGATGCATGTAAAATATTAGGTTGATTGGATTTTGTCTTAATGTGTTTTGAATATTGGAAGTGCAAAATGCACAATTATTTCCCCTTAGGAGCTCTCAGCCAAGGATGATTTTTTGGGTTTTTTGTTGCAAATTGTATTTTGACATTTGAGACATGTTAAACTCATCTTAGAAATGATTTAGAATCATTCAAAATTGTTTTGAACAATTTCGGATTAAAAATAAACAAAATGCTTGTTTATGGGTAATTCGGTAAATTCACATAAATTTGATTTATAGTGTTTTGTTTTATAATTTGATTATTGGATAATAAAATAAATAAGTTTATTTTATTAATCCGAGAAAAAGTTTTGAAATCGAAAATTTTGATTTTCCACTATTTCCGCTGCGTTACCGGATATCCGCCAATAAAACCCCTACATTTATGCCCAACGGTCATATTTTGAATATATCCGTATGAATTTGCAGGATCGGCATATCGACCACTGTAGACTGGCATACCGGTCTCAAGACAGAGAGTAGTGAAAATTTTCACTTTCACTATAAATTGAATGCTCATTTCGTTTTTGCCAACGTCTACGACCTTCATACATTTTCTATAAAGCAAAAACTTATTTTCTATAATATTATTTATCATACACTCTCTTGATCATAAAAGCTCATTACATATATTTTTATATCATTTAGAGGGCTCGAAATTACTTGGGTTAGCAACTCACATTCTTAATTTTCTTTATGTTTTGTGAGTACCCAAGTTGTGTTGTAAATATTTTATATCAAATACTTGTGATTGTAAAATCTCTTGTTGAGTGGACATACTCAAAAGAGTGAATTTGTGTAAATATTTTAAGAGTGAACCTATTGACAATACTCTTGGTGTTGTGTAAAAGTTTAGAGTGAACATAAGAACAAAACTCTTGGTTTGTGAGTAAGTCACGAAAAACTCTCGGTGTAAAATGTGGAATCACATTTGCATAATGGAAAGCTTTAAGCGCGGCTTGCAGGAGTGGACGTATATATTGTTGGCCGAACCACAATAGATATCAGTGTTATTTTCTTTATCCCTAAACTCTTTTAATTATTGCAAGTTTGTTTTATATTTTCATATTATTTAGAAACTTGCATTTGGTAATAGATTGTGTTTGAAAAAATTGCATACTAATCTTAATTGGTAAAATTACTAACTAAGTGTCCTAAAATTATAAAGAAACTTTAATTCCACAATTATATTGAAGTACCCAATTCATCCCATAATATTATTCATGTGATTGTAGGCAATCACATTCATCACTTTCTAATTGAAGGTAGGGGAACTCGAAAACAACAAATGCCACTATGATTATTGAGCAGTGCCAGTGCCAGTGCCTTGTCTAAGTAAAGGTGATGCAGTGATATGAGGCGGTGTTGTGAATTTCTAATGAATTAGCATAGAGCTTCATAATTTATAATTATTCAGATTATTTTTTTTTTCCAATACACATGTTTAATATTTTTTTAATGGATGGATAAGTTTTTTTACGGATGTATAACTAAATAACATATAGTTTTTAGAACAAAAAAAAAAAAAAAATTACTTATAGAATTATAACATTAGTGGCTATGGGATCATTTGTGAGATTCTCAAATTTGACCCAAAATTAAAAGTCCAAATTTAGAGAAATTTTAAATTTTAATATATAATTTGACTTATTTATTTTTATCATTTATCGATAGGGGTCCGAATTCGCCTAATGTCCCAAAAATTTTACCTTAAAATTTTTTAAGTTAACATAGAAAAGTATTTATATATTTTGTGAGGCCATCTAAACAAAAAGATTAAGGTTTATTTCAAATCTACAAGATCTCTACTCAACCGAAAATTTTATTATATGCCGAGTCAGAATGTATATATCATCTCTCACAACAGACAGACCCCACACTACCCAACAATCCAAGTCCACTAAGCTTTTAACGCAATAACAATCAATTGATGATCCTTTGAGAACAGAGCTTAGTAGTTACTTTCATTACTAGAGGATTAACCCTCATCTAATAAAGACAACAACTGATATAATATTATCAACTATCACAAAATACCCTGCAAACAAAAAAGCATAAAATAAAATGATAAAATAAAATTTAACACCAAGACATACAACCCAATCCTACCAAAAATTAATTCAAAAACTAAATAATAAATAATAGATTTTAGAAAAATCATCTGCAAATAAAGAATCAAATTAAACAGTTAAAAAAAAAAAATTTTCAACCTCCACCATCTAATCTATATAAATATAACCTTTTTTTTTTAAAAAAAAAAACAAGATTTTAAGTAATACAATATATATAATATATTTTTTGATAAATAATATAGGCGTCATTAAATGAAACAATAATCATGTGCCGCATTAAGTAAACAAATATCTAATTTTTTTTATATATAAAGAATACAATAATAAATGTTTAAGATTAAGTATATAATTGATAAATAAATTTTTTTTGTCAATTAATTATTTAAACCGAATATAGGGTGAGCACTTATCCTCCCACCCCCTCTGACACATGCTGGGGGGAATTTGTCAGGGGAGGTGGGAGGATCAATTTTCATATAGGGTCCATTGGTGTAACCTTTTGAATAAAGCTTTTACCAGTTAAATTTTTTGATTAAAAAAAAATTAGGTGTTTGATTATAAGTGAGAGCTTTTATTATAAATTATAAAATTATTTTATTAGATAAAAATTTTAAAGTTGTGTTATGAAAAAATGAAATAAGGTTGTTAAATTAAATAAGGGTATTATATATAATTTAACTCTTTAAATTTTTTTTTACAAGATCTACTCTCAAAAGTTCAAATTTTGAGCTTTTGTTATTAGAAATGAAATAAATTTTTTAATCTTCAAAACTTCTATTTAAAATATAATCAAATACTATCAAAAATTATGAAAATAACTTTTGACATTAAAAATATATATATATATTATTTTACATCCACTGAAAGTCATATCAAATAGACATTTAATTTGCTATCAAGTTGTTGTTTTGTGTGTTTAAGCATTTGCTGATAAAATTTTGTGCTTTACAAGCTTCTAATTTATTTTAAGTAATTTCAACCATCTTTTGAATACAATATTGATAATAATCATAATTTATTTTTGATTTCAAATAATGAAAATGTCCTAAAAAATTGTAAATGAAGCAATTTTGCTAGAATATACTTAATGGGTGCAGATGTACAACTCAACACATAAAGCAATAGCAAACAGTTGTGATGCTTAACTAAGTGCCAATTTCCCCATACTTATTCATATCCATTTTTATATAATTAAAATGGTACGACGTAATTCGGATATCGAACCTATAATAGGTTCACTTCTATTTTTTTTTTTATTATTTTTAAAAAATATTGTAAAACCTCATTATTCAACCTGAATATATATAGTCTCAAAATATAGGAGTCGATTTCTTCAATATACAAAATAAAATCTTCTCCCTAAATACCTATGAGTCAATCTCCTCGGCAGCGGAGTCACATACATATGAGTTGGGACAATCGTTAATGTTTTATCTAAAATTTTGTTAAAATATATCTCTTGCAAATTAATGAAAAGTTTGGTTTGTTAATGAGACAATTTTGATTTGTCTATATTAAAAATTGTAGGTGGTTTAGTGTCATTAAACATAAAATTAACATGCTTTAAACAATCAAATCCAGAACATAAAAGTAGATCTACACTAACATGCATAAACCCTAAAACTTTGAGAACAAGAAAAACCTTGTAAATGACGTCCAAGTCGAGATGTATCTCTGTCCTTAAGAACTTATTAGCCCCGTCTCGGTGCTCTACGGGCTTTGTGGCTAATGTTCTCCCAGTATAACTTGGATTCCTCTTCTTCAAGGGGCACTCATTAAGAAGATCTTGAACTTGGAAATGGAGGAACTCTCTCTTTACTCAAAACCACAATATGAGACTCTTTTATTTAGGATGAATTCTGATCCTAGAAAATAACCATGGAGGCCTCCTTATAAAGGTATGGAAGGGTGCCTTAAGGGCACCCTTTGGGTTGTGGTGCAACCCTCCAAAGGGTTATACCTCTTCCATGCATCCCTTGGGGCCTATAAGCATGTTATTCTCAATTGGAGGACATGTCCCTATAGGGTACCATCCAAGGGACATGTCCCTCCTCCATTCATACAATAATATTTGAAGAATTTTCAACAATCCCCCACAATTCTTCAAATATTCATGCAGACATTTGAAAGAGTTTTTGTGAACTACAGCTGCATCGAAATAGGTAGCTTTCGCCTTGAACATTTCCTAGTGAATGACAATCGGATTTACTTGGCAAACCAGTGACCCATAGTCTTGAAATGTTCTGCCGTTGGTGTAAACCAAGATAATTGCCAACACACAGCTTTACTTTGACCATTTCCCGTTCTACGGTTATGTTCATTTCGGCCCTGAACAACGGTCTCGGATTCATCAAGCACTTTAGGGAAACCAGCCTGTAAAATCACATAGAAGCGGCCTCACTTCTTACTTGAAATATGTGATCTACTATGAAGAGGTAATCTGCATTTACCCACATTAGGACTCATCTCCTAATATAGTGATCATTAAAAGCCTTAGTTTATCCTAACATTGACAGACAACACTCTGCGTCATTCTCGGAAGGGGTAAGAGTACAAAACTCTTCAGTGCTTGTTTTGAATTACACAAAGTTTCAGTTGTCCCTTTTGAACCTAGATCTTGGGATCTCCAGTCAGCTGGGTTGGGTTTCCACAGTGATAATTCTTAATTTATAGGCTTCAAGCCCATTCCCCTCGATGACTTCTCAACTTGCTCTTTAGGTAAACCTTTAGTAAGTGGATCTGCTAGGTTTTCCTTCAACTTAACATAATCGATCGATATTATGCCACTTGAGAGCAGTTGACTTATGGTGTTATGTCTCTGATGTATATGTCGATACTTACCATAATACATTATATTTTAGGCTCTCCCAATAGCCGATTGGCTATCACAATGTATGCTTATCGCTGGCACCGGTTTGAGGCCAACTTGGAATATCCTCCAGGAAGTTTCGAAGTCATTCCGCTTCTTCCGCTGTTTTGTCTAATGCTATGAACTCTGATTCCATAGTAGACCGGGCAATACATGTTTGCCTCGAGGATTTCCATGACACGGATGCACTACCAATGTGAAAATAAATCCACTCGTAGATTTGGAATCCACTGTATCAGATATCCAGTTAGCATCGTTGTATCCCTCTAGAACAGCAGGATATCTCGCATAATGCAACCCATATTTTGAAGTTTTTCTCAGATACCTCAAAACTCTTATTATGGCTTTCCAGTGGTTATGTCATGGATTGCTCGTATATCTGCTAAGCCTATTCACAGCTTGAGCGATATCAGGTCGTGTGCAATTCGTGAGATACATCAGACTTCCGATGATCCTCGAATACTCTAATTGCGATACGCTTTAGCCAATATTCTTTGATAGATGAAGAGTTAGGTTAGCTACTCCCAAATGTTTCATATCAATTTTGATGGATAACATTTTCTTGGTAGACTGAATCATTTCATGATTACTACCAATTATCAGCATATCGTCTACGTAGATACACACAATGACATATCCTTTTTGAGTTGATTTGGTGTACACACATTTATCACACTCATTGATTTTAAACCCACTTGACAACATCTCTTTGTCAAATTTCTCATGCCATTGTACATGTGCTTGTTTTAATCCGTACAAGGATTTTACAAGTTTACACACCTTCTGTTCTTGTCCAGGAACATTAAACCATTCTGGTTGTTCCATGTAAATCTCTTCATCCAATTCACCATTCAAGAATGTCGTCTTTACATCCATTTGATGTATTTCAAGACCAAATATAGCTGCTATGGCTATAGGCATTCTTATCGATGTGATACGAGTCACTGGTGAATAGGTATCAAAGTAATCAAGACCTTATTTTTGTCTATAACCATTTATGACAAGCCTTGTCTTGTACTTATCTATTGATCTATCTGGTTTCATCTTCCGTTTGAATATCCATTTGTAGCCCAGTGGCGTACAACCTGGAGGAAGATCAACCAACTCCCAAATATGGTTTTGAAGGATTGAATCAATCTTGCTGTTGATAGCCTCTTTCCAAAAAGGTGCATTTGTCGAAGACATTGCTTCCTTATAGCTTTGAGGCTCATTTTCTAACAAGTATGTCAGAAAATCGGGTCCAAATGACTTAGACGTTCTAGCTCTTTTGCTACGTCTAAGTTAATTTACCACAACATTTCCATGTTGATCTTGGTCAACCTGATCACTGTCATTGACAGTATCAATAGTTCTTTTGAGAGACTCTCTTCTTTTTCTTTCCTTACAAGGAAATGTCTCTTCAAAAAATGTCGCATTCCTTGACTAAATTATCATATTCGGATTGATGTCAGGAATCTCAGACTTGTGTACCAAGAATCAATACGCACTATTGTTGCGAGCATATCTGATGATTATACAATCAACAGTTTTGGGTCATATTCTAACCTTCTTAGGTTTAGGTACCATTACTTTGGCAAGACACCCCCACACTTTCATATATTTGTAGGAAGGTACATAACTTTTCCACAACTCATATGGTGTCTTGTCCAATCGTCTGTGAGGTAACTTGTTCAGAACGTAGTTGGCGGAAAGCAAGGCTTCCCCCTACAAGTTCTGGGTTAAACCAGAGCTTGTCAACATGGCGTTTATCATTTCCTTCAACGTTCGATTTTTACGCTCAGCAATCCCGTTTTGTTGAGGCAAATAAGGAGCAGTAGTTTCGTGAATAATTCCATGATTGGAACAATATTCACCAAATGGTGACACATATTCACCACCTCTATCACTCCTGATTCTTTTGATTTTCTTGTCAAGTTGATTCTCAACTTCATTCTTATAGTGGATAAATCTCTCAATAGCTTCATCTTTGCTCCTCAACAAATACACATAACAGAATTTTGTGCTATCATCGATAAAAATGACAAAGTATTTTTTACCGCCTCTCTTTTGCACAATATTCATATCACACACATCAGTGTGTACAAGTTCTAATGGTTCAGAACTTCATTGATGAAAGTATGCTCTATGTATTTTTGTTTCAACACATGTCTCACACTTATGTTGGCTATCAATTGAAAATTTAGGTATAAGGTCCATGTTAATTAATTTACACATCGTATCATAATTAACATGTCCTAACCTCCCATGCCATATATTTTGTGACTCAATAATATAAGCAGATGTTGTAGCTTTATTATTACTAGCACTGTGTCGATTGATTGTCATTACATTGAATTTGAAAAGGCCCTCATTGAGGTATCATTTTCCTACATAGACATCATTTTTTGTCAATACAAACTTATCAGAAACAAATACAAGCTTAAAGCCATTCTTGCTAAGGAGATAACCCGAGACCAAGTTCTTCCGAATATCTGGAACATGCAAAACATTCTTCAATGTAAGCTATGTTCCGGATGTCATTTTCAGAACCATTGTGCCTTGTCCAAACACTCTAGAGGTAGACAAGTTTCCCATCTTGTTATCAACACAGATATGACGAGTAGCCCCAGTGTCTACCCACCATTCTCTCGGATTCCCAACCAAGTTGGCTTCAGTTACCACTGCTGAGAGGTTCATCTCTATTATCTGAGATCTCATCAGTTAACTGCTCATTTTCAGCGACATATGCCTCATTTTTCTTTTTCTTGCCCTTGTCTTAAGACTTCTTGTTTCTGCAGTCCTTTGCAATATGATCGATTTTCCATAGTTGAAGCACTTCCCCTTGAACCTCTTGTTTGCTTGGGAAGAATCAGCTCCACTGTTCTTTATCTTTTTGCTACCTTTTCCATCCTCGACGATGTATGCCTTAGACTCCATAGTCTTGTAGCTGGCCTTTTCGGACTTTCTGTTGTCCTCTTCGATCCTCAATCGAACTCCAAGGTCTTCAAGGCTCATCTATTTCTTTTGTGTTTCAAATAGCTCCTGAAGTCCTTCCATGATGGAGGCAACTTTTTAATGATAGTGGCAACTTGAAACGTCTCACTGTAGACGCTGATTTTCACCGAGGCCTACAATTGAGATTTCGTAAGGAGGGGGCACCGGCGATCCTGCAAATCAAAGGAAAGTAGGGTGAGCGTGGAGGCAATACCCACCGGTGTGGTGGATGCCGAAAGCACTCCGACGCCCAAGTCAGTAAATGAGCTAAGGATGAGGTGAACTGGAGGTCAAGATTAAATGCTACCTTGAACTCTATCAGATGCCATGAGGGCGGTGGATCAGGGGTTTTGAGAGTTATGGAGAGAGTCGTATTGAGTTATGTGAAAAAATGAGAACCCATTTTCCCTCATCTATCTTCGTTTATATACATGCTCTCAGGGGAGCGTGCACATTTACTGCTCCTTCATTTCTTGTCCGTTAGGAGTCAGTTATGATTGCAACTTCATGAGGGGAATTTAGTGCAGTTGCCCGTTGTAGACTGAAACAACTGATTTTATGAGGCTGTATGTTGAGTGGGCTGGCCTTTGGATGTCCCTTGGTTATAAATGTTGCAACTCATTAGGCCTGGGCTTGTATAGTGCCTTTGAGTTTGGTTATGGGTCTTCAGGCGTGTGTTTAGCAGTGGGCCTTAAGTGAAAGGGCGAAATTACCCTTGGACCAAATTTGGCCCGTACAATTTGTCCTATACTCTCTAAGTCAATGAGTCATTGGCTCGGAGAGTACTCGACGTAAGTGTCGTCTGGGAAGTGCCCAGTCGTTCGAGCCAGATGAAGGTCAGGATAATGAACTCGGCTTTGCCAGTCCCATAGGGGAAGTACCCAATCAATTTGGCCCAGATGAAGGTCAGATTATATGCCGCGCGACATGTGTGTTCCGTATTCGTAACTTGACCTGATACGAGTTCGCGAGGGATATCTACGATCAACTGGTCTTGACGAGACCAGGAAGTTATAAGTCACACGACATGCGTAATCCATATCTTTGACTTGACTCTATGAGAGTCCATGAGGGATGTCCCCAGTCGACTGGACTTTGTTGAGACCATGAAGTTTTACTCACACGACATGCATAATCCATGTCTTTGACTTGACTCTATGAGAGTCCATGGGGGATGTCCCCAGTCGACTGGACTTTGTTGAGACCAGGAAGTTTTACTCACTCGACATGAGTAATCCATGTCTTTGACTTGACTCTATGAGAGTCTGTGGGGGGATGTCCCCAGTCGACTGGACTTTGTTGAGACCAGAAAGTTTTACTCACTCGACATGCGTAAACCATGTCTTTGACTTGACTCTATGAGACTATGTGGGGGATGTCCCCAATCGACTGGACTTTGTTGAGACCAGGAAGTTACACACTCGTTCGGTATCAGAGAGGGACCAAAACGAGGCTACGTGTCGATTGGACCAGAGGAAGGTCAATGATCTAACCTGGCTCCTTTAGGAGTCGATTGGGACGTGGTCCCGTCGTCCAGCCTTGGCGAGGCCAGGAAGCCATTCACTCGCTTGGTATAAAATGGGAGCCAATATGAGGCTACACGTCGACTGGACCAGAAGAAGGTCAATGATCTAAACTCGGCTCTTTTTTGAGCCAATTGGGAGGCGATCCCGTCGGCTGGACCTAGGTGGACAACTCGTCCGTTTCCAGCCAGGGCCCTTCCTGAGCAGTTGTTTTGAATGGGCCTACTAAGCCCATTCGACCATGCTTCTTATTGAGGTTAATTTCCTGTTCTCCTCGATTTCCCCGCCTGCCATTAATGCGGCGATATCTTCGGGGATCTTTTGGCGGGAAATCAAAGGATCATTGTGTACAAGGTTATAAAATCCCATGAGCGGCCTCGTTCACTTCATTCAAGTCATTTCTCTCACGGGTCGCAAGTTTGAAGGGCTCTCCTCGCGATTTAAGGTATTCTTCTCTCCCTTCTTCTAGTTCTTCGAATCTTCAAACTGTTCTTAGAAATCTTCAAGTCGTTCTTCGTTGGATTTAAGATTTCAATCCGCACTAGCCCTAACAAAAATTTACATTGTGTTTGTGCGTAGCCTATGTTTGATCTTCTGCCATGCTGGTTTTAGGTTGATTCGTTGTTTGTAGATTGAAACAAAAAAAATGTCGTCTGAAGCTTTCTCAAGTACCGAAGATTCATCCATGGAAATATACGAAGGCTCGCCTTTGCAAATGGTTGCCCCCTCTGATAGATCTGGAGAAGGGACTTCGAGAGAGTGGGGGGAAGAACTGACTGTCGCGTCGGTTGAAATTCCTCATGGTATACCCAAAGATGTGCCGCCTCTACGTATTGTTCCCTCCGAGTCGGGTGTACCCAGTACAAGCGAACCAACAAATCTTCTGACCAAAAATCCCCAGAGTCGAGTTACTGAGCAGTTCATGAGGGAAATCAAAATAAAGTACAGGTTTCCTGAGTCGGTTCGAGTCAGGTTGCCTCTGTCTCATGAACGAATCGACTTCAGAACTCCCGGCTAGATTGGATTCTATGAGCGCCCCTTCTCTGATGGGTTTAGATTCCCAATCCCAAGACTCGTGTGGGAATGTTAGATCACTACAGAATTTCCCCTCCACAACTTATGCCAAACACATGGAGGATCTGCATGTCGGTCGAAGTCTTAGCTTAAGAGTTAGAGATTAGGTTTTAGGTAAGGGATTTGCTCTACACTTATTATATGAAGGAGCATGTGGTTGAAAATGGTAGATACCACTTGTTTCTTCGACAAAAGAGAACACCCAGTTTCCGGATTGACTTCTAATGATAGAGGGGGGTGGCAGAAAACATACTTTTTTGTTAGAGGAGAGGGAGTATTTGGGTCGACTGGTGCTGGTAAAATTCCTGAATACTGGGAGATATCGAGTGAGTGTAGATCACATTTTTTCCTCGAATACCGACTTAACACATCTCTAATGTTCTCATGTTGTTCGTTTCGCAGGTTCCAACTTCAATCGTAGCCTCGACGTGACACCAGGGGTCGTAGCGAACACAAACTATATTCTAAGTCTTACTCCGACTGAGAGGAATTGGAGGGTGGTGTTGGCTGAAATGAGGTTAAGACTGACACCATTTTAGAAGGAAGTCCATTTTGGTTCTCAAGGTACCCATTGCCCCTGACCAAAAATATTCTGACAGTCATACTTATTATCTGGGCGAATCGGGTCGTTTACGGAGGGAGTTTGTTCTCGTGGATTCTAACCCCGGAGGAAATTTTGTGCGCAGTTGAAAGGATGAGCCAATTCAAACTCCCATCGGTCGAAGAGATGCTGGAGCGAAGGAAGAAGAAGAAAACCATAGGGAAAGAAACTGATCCCGTCCCCAAGTCCCAACCTTCAATAAAAGAAACTCAGGCTATAATGCCTCTCGAAACGGCTCTCAAGGCGTCGACTGGGTCTGGTCAATCTTCAAATAAGAGGAAGCAACTGCCTGACATTGAAGAAGACCTGGAGAATGTTGTAATCAAAATTCCTAGGAGCACAACCGTCATGTCGGATCCCTCCAGTCTATCACAGTTCGCCGATGGGCTACTCCTGGAGGAAGATGAAAGCCGGATACTGACTTTGGGGCCATTGGAGTCTGCGAAAAGGGCTGTAGCGAGAAACTACGAGGTATGTATTCTACTTGTATTCGAGGATTTAACAAGGGAATAGGCCATTAACTTAGCTTATCGGTATGTGCCAGACTCTGGAATACGCGATCTTTCAACAGAGATATGTCGAAGCAAGCCTGAGGAAAGCCAGAAATCTAGAGAAGTCGAATGCGGCCCTCAGAAAAGATTTAGCTGAAGCCAAGACCGCTTCCGAGGAGTCCCGGAGAAGAATGCTTGAAGCCGAAAATGAAGCTGCGGCCTCGAAAGCTAAGTTGGAAGCGACATCCTCCGAGTTAGGGGTGGCAAAGGGAAGTATTGTGGAGCTGGAAAATCAGAAGGTTGAACTGCTTGACCGTTTGGAGGGAGTGGCGATTGAGGCTATTATAAAGGATAAGAGCCAGCTTATGAAGGAATACTTGTCGGGGGAACACAGCTCGTGGAACCCAAGAAATGTATCGTGTTGGGGGAAAGGTTGGAAGCCGGTCTCTCCTTGTCGGTAGAGTAAACCGAGGTCGAAGGGAGTCAGGAAGTTAGCTCCAAGGAGGCGACTGAAAGAGCGATTGCTGGGGAGGCCGAGATGGTTGATATTATGGAAGAGGCGACTGAAACCCCACTGGAGGAGCCTGCGATGGAGGTTGGCCACCCTGCAAATCCAGCCGACTCAACCAGGCCTGTTGAAAGGCCAGAAGATTGATTAATGTAGACCCTCCTCTGTAACGTTTTTTTGCTTGGAATGTTGTTGTATTCCAAACTTTGTATAAACTAATATTTTGATTTGTGAATGCAACTTTCTGTTGTCGCTCGGACATTAATTTTATATATGATTGTCGCCTGTAGTCGCATTTAATTACTGCTTCTACTGACTGATTTAAGGAAAGGAAACCATGTTATTAACTTCAAAATTGCTTAAGTAAAAATTGAAACAAAACAAGTATTAAACAACATCAAACAGCAGCGAGTTGAACGCTTTATTTCTATAAGGTGTCAGTGATGTCTTGAGATCATCGATAGAACTTCTTGAGATGGAGGGCATTCCAGCTGTTCTGGACTCGACTTCCATCCTCTTTTTCCAATCTGTAGGCTCCGTTGCCCACTACTTTTTTGATGACGTATGGGCCTTCCCAAGTGGGTCCCATCTTTCCATCATTAGCTTCCTTCGTATTCTGGAAGACTCATCGAAGGACCCAATCGCATTCCTTGAAGGTTCTGTATCTCACGTTCTTGTTGAAGTATTTGCACATCTTCTGTCGGCATGCTGCACGTCTCACAGATGCATTTTCCCTAAGTTCTTCAATGGTGTCGAGTGCCTTGGTCATGAGCTGCTGGTTTGTTTCTTCATTGAGCCACTGGTATCGAGGTGATAGTACCCCTACGTCAGTTGGAATGACGGCTTCTGTGCTGAAGGTCATAGAGAATGGTGTTTCTCCAGTCGATGACCTGATCGTCGTCCGATACGCCCACAACACACCCGGGAGTTCGTCTACCCATGCTCCTTTTGCCTTCTCCAACCTTTTCTTCAGCGTGTTCATCAACGTTTTATTAGAAGACTCGGTTTGCCCGTTCGCTTGTGGATAGCGTGGAGTGGAAAAGCTGAGTCTGATCCCCCATGTCTTGCAAAAATCCTGGAAATGATGACTGATGAATTGAGACCCATTATCCGTGACAATCTCCCTCGGTATGCCGAAACGGCAAATAATGTTCTTCCAGACGAATCCTTGCACTTCTCG
Source organism: Zanthoxylum bungeanum (assembly GCA_019454045.1). Lineage (NCBI taxonomy): Eukaryota > Viridiplantae > Streptophyta > Magnoliopsida > Sapindales > Rutaceae > Zanthoxylum > Zanthoxylum bungeanum. The sequence goes on from SKCR01033700.1 coordinate 51,364, forward strand.
ATCTCTTACCCTGGCAAAAGCCTCTGCTTCTATCCATTTGGAGTAGTAATCAGTCAAGACGAGCATGTAGACCCGTTGCCCAGGGGCGACTGATAGCTTCCCAACAATATCCATTCCCCACTTCATGAATGGCCAGGGAACCAAGGTAGGGTTGAGTCTTCCGGGAGGCAATTGGGAGGCTGGTGTGAACCTTTGGCACTTTTCACAATTTCTAGCATATGGCGCCGCGTCGGCTCGACATGCAAGACTCCTTCCGCCCGAGTGATTTCCACACTGCCCCTCATGCAACTCGGCCAAAATGTATTGAGCCTCTTCAGGAGAAAGACACTTAAGGTATGGGCCACTAACTGACCTCCTTAAAAGCTGATTGTCGTGTAGAACGAACCTCGCAGCTTGTTGCTTCAAATTTTCGGGCGACGGTCTTATCTGCTGGAATTATCCCAGCACCCAAATATTCGACCAAGGGAGTCATTCAAGTCCGATTTTTCGTGAGGTGAGAAACGGTGCTCGCTTCGGTCTTTACTATGGTAGGCCACTGCAGATATGCCACGGGGATGGCTTGGATTTTCCCTTCCTGTAGAGTCGACCCGAGTGTGGCCAAAGCATCTGCATGTGTATTCTGAATCCTTGGGATTTGCGAAATCTCGAAAGATTCGAAAGCCGCTTGGAGCTCTTTTACCTTAGATAAGTATGCCGCCATCTGAGCCCCTCTGGCCTGGTAGGTTCCTTGAAGTTGATTGACAACGAGTTGTGAATCGGACGTCGCCTCCACTCTCTTTGCCCCCAATTCCTTGAGTAATTCTAATCCGGCTATCAGTGCTTCATACTCAGCTTCATTGTTCGTAGCCTGGAAGCCACATTTGAAAGCTTGTTGGATTAAGTTTCCTTCAGGTGTGGTGATTACTACCCCTAAACCAGAACCTCGACTGTTGGACGACCCGTCCACTGCTAATTTCCATACCACATCCGAGTCGACAGTAAGCAATTCATTCTCCCCTTCTATTTGCATGCCAGGACTAAAATCCGCCACGAAGTCTGCAAGCGCTTGTGATTTGATAGCCACCCGTGGTCGATACGTGATGTCATATTCCTCGAGTTCTACAGCCCATTTGGTCAGTCTCCCAGACAGCTCGGGCTTGTGGAGGATACTCCGTAAAGGATAAGTGGAGTAGACAGTGATTGGGTGGCCCTGGAAGTAAGGGCAGAGTTTCTGTGCTGCCATGACCAAGGCTAGGACCAGTCATTCCATTAGGGTATATCGTGTCTCCGTATCTAGCAGAGCTTTGCTCACATAGTAGACTGGATGCTGTGAACCCCCATCTTCCTTAACTAGTACCGCGCTAACAGCTTGAGGAGAAACACCAAGGTACACATACAACCTCTCTCCGTCGAGTGGCTTAGATAAGAGTGGTGGCGTGGTCAGGTATTCTTTCAGTTTGGTTAGGGCCTTTTCGCAATCCTGAGTCCATTCGAATCTCTTTGACTTTCGAAGCGTAGCGAAAAACATAAAACTCTTGTCGGTCGACTTAGAAATGAACCTGTTGAGAGCCGCAACTCTCCCTGCAAGCCGCATGATTTCTTTCTGATTCGACGGAGACAGAATGTTAAGAATAGACCTTATCTGTTCCGGATTGGCTTCAATTCCTCGCCGTGTGACCAAGTATCCCAGGAATTTTCCCGAAGCTACCCCGAAAGCACATTTGGTCGGGTTGAGCTTCATTTCATACTTCTTCATTACTCCAAAAGCTTCCTTAAGATGTTCCAAGTGCTGGTCGGCTAGCAAAGATTTCACCAGCATGTCATCGATATACACTTCCATTGTCGTCCCAATTTTTCGGCTGAAAATTTTGTTTACCAGTCGCTGGAAGGTAGCGCTCGCATTCTTCAACCCAAACGACATCACTTTGTAGCAGTAGATCCCCCTGTTGGTGATGAAAGCCATTTTTCTTGATCATTCGGATGCATCAGTATTTGGTTGTAGCCGGAATATGCATCCATGAAACTCAAGAGCTCATGCCCAGCTATCGCGTCGACCAGCGAATCTATATGTGGCAGGGGAAATGAATCTTTCGGGCACGCTTTGTTCAAGTCGGTGAAGTCGATACAAACTTGCCATTTCCCATTCTTCTTTCGCACGACCACGACGTTTGCCAACCATTCCGGATACTGCACCTCTCTGACCGCTCCATTCTCCAACAGCTTCTGTACTTCTTCATCAATTACCCAGTTCCTCTCTGGGGCGAACTTCATTCTCTTCTGCTTGATGGGTGGAAAGGACGGGTCTACATGCAGTTCATGCGTCATCATCTCTGGGTTGATACCTGTCATATCTTCATGCGACCAAGCAAATCAATCGTGGTGCTTCTGGAGGAATTCTGCTAACTTTGCTCGCAGCAACGACTCTAGGTCGGCTCCAACACAAGTTTTATGGTCTGGGAACTATGGATGAATCTGGATTTCATCGAGTTCCTCTACCTTAGGTTCATTAACATTCTCTCGACGAGACCCCTCCTGTAATTGCTATGCCGATTGAGTTTTGGGCTTCATGGTCGTTTGGTAGCACGCCCTTGAAGCGAGCTGATCTCCTTTAATCTCCTGGAATCCCCATTCAGTTGGAAATTTCAGCATTTGGTGGTACGTGGAGGAAACCGCTCGCATCTCATGAATCCACGGTCGTCCCACTATTATGTTGTAGGCTGACGGGCAATCCAGGACCAGGAACGTGACCATCTTGTTCACCCCTCCTGCATACACTGGAAGACAAATCTCGCCCATTGTGAACTTTTACTCTCCACTGAAACCAATCAAAGCAGTAGACCGTCGGCTCATTTTCTCCGATCCTCCTCTTATATCATTGAGTGGTGACCAAAAAATGATATTGGCGGATGACCCGGTGTTGACCAATACCCTCTTGACCATAAAGTTGGCCACTAGAAGGGATATCACCAAGGCATCATGGTGAGGATTGACATGGCTAGACAATTGGTCATCCAAAAATTCAATCACTAAGTCGGTATGTCCCCCTGAAGAAGCTCACTCGTGGCTCGAAAGGGCGGAGGAAACCATTCTGGTATGTCTTTTCGCTGCTGAATAAGAAACTCCGCTCACCTCCGAACCTCCAGAAATGACATTGACAGTGCTGTTGATTGGAGGCGGCATTGGAGCTTCCACTCGATCTTCTCTCCGGGCCAAGGTAGACTTCCCCTTTTCTGTCAACAAGTCTCTCAAGTGTCCTTTATTCAGTAGTTCCAGGACCTCCAGCCTCAAAGCTATGCAATCAGCTGTCGTGTGGCCGTAATCTCGGTGGAACTCACACCATCTGCTGGTATCCTTCTTCTCTGAATTGTCCATTGACCGTGGAAGCCACTTGACTTCATTTCCCATTTTCCTAAGGACTGAAATGATTCTCCTGGCGAGACTGTGAAGTTATAGTCTGGGAGTCGTGAGGTGACGTTTGAAGACCCTTCTCTTCTGTCAAAGGTAACAGGCCTGTGGTTGGGCGCCCTGTCGTAGGGTCGGGCATCCTTCGGGCAGTAAGGCCTTCGGTCGGAAGACTGTACGCTTCCCTTAAAAGTCTCTTTAAGTCACCTGGAAGGACCCATTCCCCTCTCCCAAACGTGATAAGATCTCTCTCTACTCGTGTTTCTCATATCTTCTTCCCATCTGATCTCCGTTTGGGCTCTCGTCAGAGCCTCATCCATAATGTAGCACCGATTTTTCGTCAACTTCTTATAAAGGCTACTGTCCGCCTGCAAGCCATTCCTGAATGCTTCTACTGCTGTCGGCTGGTGGAGGTTTGGGATAGCTATTCTCTCTTTGTTGAATCGGGAGACGTAGCTTTGAATGGATTCTCCCTTCCGTTGCTGGATCAAGTTGAGGTCGTCCGTCATCTTCTTGAACTTGCATGAACTAGCAAAGTGCACAACAAACTTGTCTGCCAGTTCTTTGTAGGACCCAATCGACCCAAAAGGCAGATTTATAAACCAGGTGAGGGCTGGACCGGCTAGCGTTTCCCCAAAACTTCGACATAAGCCCGCTTCTCTTTGATGGGAAGTGAGGCTCATGGACATAATCTTGTACTTGTAGTGGATTATATGGTTGTCAGGGTCGATTTATCCGTCATACAAATTCATCTCCGGGGGGCTAAACTTCCGGGGAAGTTCAACGAAGTTAATCCCCTCGTCGAATGGAGTGTCGGCCAAAGCTCATGACCTACTCTTTCTCAGCGGTAACCTGACCCCTGGTATGCTCGCCAGAATGACTTCCTTGAATTCTTCCATCTCCTGACGCATGGTCGTAGTCGTCACTACGTCGGTTGGAAGACTCCGGTGAAAACTTCCGCGGCCCGTAGGTTGATTTTCTTGTTGGGAGCCTCCATCTCGCTTCAGCTCTGGACCCCCCACTGGATTCTGTCGGTGACCCGGTGCTTCGTTGGGATTCATCGATCCCAATTGGTCGCGAGGAGTGGTGAGTCGTTCCAGCTGCCTTTGAAGGTCGCCATTAGTGGTCTTCATGGCAGAATTCTCTTCTTCAAGTACACGTAAGCGTTCTTGAAGAATGGTCAACTGGTTGGCCATTGAGTCTGACGGCTCGCCGCTTGATGCCATGTCTATGCTTTGGAAATTCGTTTCTATGACTGAAACTTTGGTTTGCTGTGAATCTCTAGGGCCCCACGGTGGGCGCCAAACTGTAGACGCTGATTTTCACCGAGGCCTACAATTGAGATTTCGTAAGGAGGGGGCACCGGCGATCCGGCAAAACAAAGGAAAGTAGGGTGAGCATGGAGGCACTACCCACCGGTGTGGTGGATGCCGAAAGCACTCCGACGCCCAAGTCAGTAAATGAGCTAAGGATTAGGTGAACTGGAGGTCAAGATTAAATGCTACCTTGAACTCTGTCAGATGCCATGAGGGCGGTGGATCATGGGTTTTGAGAGTTATGGAGAGAGTCGTATTGAGTTATATGAAAAAATGAGAACCCATTTTCCCTCATCTATATTCGTTTATATACATGCTCTCAGGGGAACGTGCGCATTTACTGCTCCTTCATTTCTTGTCCTTTAGGAGTCAGTTATGATTGCAACTTCATGAGGGGCATTTAGTGCAGTTGCCCGTTGTAGACTGAAACAACTGATTTTATGAGGCTGTATGTTGAGTGGGCTGGCCTTTTGATGTCCATTGGTTATAAATGTTGCAACTCATTGGGCCTGGGCCTGTATAGTGCCTTTGAGTTTGGTTATGGGTCTTCAGGCGTGTGTTTAGCAGTGGGCCTTAAGTGAAAGGGCGAAATTACACTTGGACCAAATTTGGCCCATACACTCACAGAGTTTCATACCCTCATCCAATATTTCATGAATGATTAATTGCAGTTCACCCAACTGAGACATTATTGTTCTTGAATCTACAATCTTGTAGTCCAGGAACCTACCCACGACAAATTTCTTTTATCTGGCATCCTGGGTTTTATATTTCTTGTCGAGAGATTCCCAGAGAATCTTCGCAGAAACCATGCCTTGGTACACATTGTACAGGGTATTGTCAAGTCCACCCAAAAGGTAGTTCTTACACAAGAAGTCGCCAGACGACCATGTCTCTTCCCGCAGTTGCTTGGCTATTTCCAATTCACCATCCACAGGATCCGGATGATCTTTGAGGTATTTAGCCAATTGCAGAGTTGTCACTGTTAGGGATATGCCCTATACTTTACTTGTGGATGGGCTATATGTACATGTATTTGCAATATTTTCATTAATTAATAAAATGGCAATCTTTATTATATGTGTCTTACATAAATTATATGAATCATCAAACACTGTTATAAAGCCCTTGGAGCAATAAGATGATGGCTTCCACGCCTTATGAGAATCATTACTCTCAAACGTTCCTAGTCATAGTTTTGTGAATAATCTGGGCGTTCACAAAGCGGAGAGACTAGCATGATGATATGATCCGCCCTTAAGTGGGGTAGCCGATCTCATAGGCTACTAGCGGAGATCCGTCCGCTTGGTGTATCACATGGATGCATGAGTTGCTCGTGTCCATCGAATTGACCGCCGAAATTTTTCACATTGAGTGTTTATTCCATGTGTCTGTGAGAACTTTCATGTATCGATTGTATGACTAGTCCTTAGACTTGAGGTCTTTACAATCTTATGTGTGGATCAAATGACTTTAACATTATCCTTCCCCGGTTCAAAAGATTCGGTCAAAAGGGTAAGATTGGGTCATTTGTTGAAACATATGAAGTTTGTAAAGATACAACAGAGAATCGCCACTCTCTCAGATAATATTTTCTTATAAGAGTAGTATTCCATTTTGTGGGTTGATATGTGTGATCAGTGCTTGAGACTGTGGCCGCAGCGGAAGAATCATATGAGATTCTTGGGTTAGCACGATTCATGACACTATCAACATCATACCTTTGACTATATGGGTAGACATTTTCCATACCCTAGGTCAAACGGTGGGGATACAGTGAGTCGAGGGACCGTATCATATGTAAATTGCATACAGAATGTGTATATATTTTTCCTTCTCATTTGGGGGCATTGGCATGTTGCTAGATGTCAACCTTGGTCATTGAAATCGAACAACCATCTGATCGGAGGATAATTTATGTTCGATTAAATTATCACGATTCATTTCATGTCCAACTTGAGGGGAACCCAAAGGGTCACACACAACAAAGTCGAAATCAATGGTTAACAGTGCACAGTACAAATTTAACAACATATATGATTGATGTAGGAATTGTTCATAAATGGTTCAATGTGTTTAATTATTGAACAGATCATTTATGAGGTTCCAAAGTGGCTTAGAATTGGTGTATGACGATAGGGGCACTTTAGGAATTGAAAAAATGAATAAGTAAAAAAAACGTGAATAGTAAATTTATTTTATTTTTATTTGTTTTGAATTCCAATTCGGCCCAAACTCTTATTAGGGTTTTATAATCTCATTAAACCACTATATTAAGATCTAATGGCTAAGATTTATTTAGCATTTATCCCACATCGGATTCTTAATTAATTTTGTTGTCTTTGGAGCACCTATATAAACCCAAAGAATTCTTTACAAATTTTTACACCAAAACCTTTCATATCTTGGGTTTATATAAGTGAGCAACTCTAAAGTTTAAGTAAGCCACTGATTTTGAGGATTATTAAGTCTAATTGACTAGAGGAATCTCAAGTTAAAAGTTTTGAGGTATTTGCCTAGGCTAGCACCAAGGGCAAAATACCCGTGCACTCAATGCGTGGTCTTGCCTTTGAGTTTTGGCTTTGGTGTGTGCACCTTTGGAGGCCACACACTTGGGTGGCTCTTTGGAACGTGGAAGAGCTTGCTGAGTTCGAGAAAAGCTTGAAGATTGGAGGGAGGACTGGAGAAGTCTTCGGTTCAAGTAAGTCTTTTTCTTTCTTTATTTTAATTAGAGTTTTTATGCTAGTTAGCATGTTTAGGTTTATGTTCTTTGCATGTTTTATGAGTTTTTATGCTTAGAATATATAGTAACATGCCTAGACTTGTAGAATAATCAAAACAAATGGGTATTGGGCAAAGGGATAGTGGCATCATAATTTTTAATTTTCCGCTGCGCACTCGCGGCCTCTTCCCAACAGTGGTATCAGCGCGCCATTTTTGTTTTGATTAGTTCTCTCTCATTTGAACTCGAAATTGGGTGTGTAAAAGCTTGTTGGAAAGCTAACACCCTGAACGTACTTTTAGGCATAAGTTTTGCATGATTTGGTTAAGATTTGAATTGTGAAATTGCATTTAAAGTTAACGCATCTGTAAAAAAACGTGAATAGTAAATTTATTTGATTAAAATAAAATGCAATATCATAATTAAATATTAATCAAAGTTATTTAATGCCTAAAATAATTTCAACATATTAAAACTCATATGCTTGATGATTATATGTATGATTAGAATTGGCATGATTATTTTAAGGTGCAAGCATCTAGAGACTTTCTAAGGAAATAGAGAGCGTATTGCTTATCCCTTGGCTAAGTAATTATTCCGTGATGAACTTAGAGATTTATTACCTTTAAGGCTAATAAATATAAATCACTTGTTTATAATAAAATACATTATAAAAGATACAAGTGGGGTGGGACCAAGGCGTTGATAAAACTTTCCAAACTAAAGTTAATTTAACCAAAGGTATTACTAGAGTTAGATAATGATTTGGTGTCTTCCTTCACTCACTACCTTTTTATAGCCAAAAGGAAAAGCTGTGAAGACATCTAGATAATCATTTACTCAAAGCTTACCTTTAAACATATTTAAAGTGTTGGACTAATTTGGAGGATCTATTGTTTATTCCTGTCACCAAGGCAATAAGAGCCTAAGAGGTAAGGGTATTTAAGAGAGTTCGCTCCACCCTCCCTCTGAGAAATTTTCAATGGAGGAATCCATTTGACATTTATTCACTTAAACTTGCTAAAATCCTCAATAATAATTTAAGTCTAAAATTTGCCTCTCATTGTAAAGTATAGACCCAAAGGGCTTAAACCGTATTGGCAGGACTAGGCTTTACCAGACTGACCAATACCAATTTATCCCTAAATTGTACTATTGACAATGGTTTGACTTTTCTGAGTCATAAGACGCAGCGACCCTTAGGCGTGGTCTTATAACTTAGTGGCAAATATTGGGTGTCCACAAGGACTAGCATAAGCTATGGCATGTTTGATTGCCCAACCCAATGATCAAGGAATTGTGATTTATATCATAAATTGGTTGGGAACCTACCTAATTATCATATTTTATAACGACCGGCCCTAGTCAGAGTTGTGAAATGATGATATTGAGATCATTGCCCAAAAGAAATCCATCATATTGGGGTTGATGCGATTTGCTTAAAATTTTAAAATAATTGAGTGGGAGCAACTTCATAATATTAAAAGCCCATGTTATTATTAAACATTAATGAAAACATATTCCTAATTTTAACATTCTCTCTTAACAGGTGGGTTAAAATATTTCACAAACATTTATATGGATGCTCAAACCATCATCTTTCACTTGAAGGAGTTGTATGCAACTTCCGTTCAGACCGTGAGATTCCAAGTGTCATGTGCCTTATTCCAAACAAGTTATAAGGAATGATCTGTTAGTGGGCATGTGCTTAAGATGATTGGCCACATTGAAAAATTGGCCAACCTCGGGTTCATTATGGATCATGAGATAAGTCACGATCTAATTCTTCAGTCATTACCAAAAGACTTCTCTAACTTTATTATGCAGTTTCATCTATCTAATAAAGAAGCTACTTTAGTAGAATTGTACAATCTGATAAAGCAAGCAGAGAATGACTTGAAACCGGAGCTTAAAACCTTCATCATGCCTAGTGGTACAGACCTGAAGCCACGAAGCCTAAAGAAAAATAAGGGCAATGCCAAGGCTCGAGATCACCTAAAGCTCAATGGTAAGGTGGAGAAGAAAAATGGAAAGAGGAAATGTTTCTTTTTTGGAAAGAATGGTCATTGGAAGAAAGACTGCAGATCTTTGAAAGCCAAGGAAGCTAGGGAAGCCCAAAAGGCCAAGAAGCCCAATGCTTCAGGTATGTTGTATATGACTGAACTATATTCTCAAAACTCTGAACCTTCTACTTGGGTGCTTGACACCGGTTGTGAGACTCACTTGTGTAACAATGTGAAAGGCCTGCGAAACAGTAGGAGACTCCGTCATGGGGAGGTTGACTTACGTATGGGTAATGGAGCAAAACTTGCTGCATTATGCGTGGGGACTTATTCATTAGTTTTGCCGAATGGTTTAGTTTTAGACTTAGAAGATTGTATTTATGTGTCTTCTCTAGTAAAAAACATCATTCCAATTTCTTCTTTATGTAATAAAGGCTTTTCATGCCTAATAAGTTGTAATGAATGTTCTATTTATTTCAATGAAATAAAATATGGAGATGGTATTTTGAATAATGGTATCTATGTCTTACAAACTAACAAAGAATGTTCAACCTCTAATATATATAACGTTAACTCGAATAATCTCAATGAATCACTTCTATGGCACAGTCGCTTAGGTCATATCAATGAAACAAGATTAACTAAGCTACATAAGGATGGGTATTTCAGAACCTTCAAATATGAACCTTATGGAACTTGTGAGTCTTGTTTACTTGGTAAAATGACCAAATTACCCTTCAAATGTAAAGGACATCGTGCAGTGGAGACGTTAGAACTCATACACTCTTATGTATGCGGACCAATGTCAGTCACCGCTAGAGGTGGATTCTCCTACTTCATTACTTTTATCGATGATCACTCGCGATATGGGTATTGTAACTTATGCGGTACAAATCTGAAGCCTTTGAGAAATTCAAAGACTTCAAAGCTGAAGTAGAAAACCGGCTTAATAAAAGTATTAAGTCATTAAGGTCTGACCGAGGTGGTGAATACTTAAGCGACGCATTTCAAGATTACTTGAGAGAAAATGGCATTGTTTCCCAGTGGACTCCTCCGGGAACTCCATAGCATAATGGGGTCTCCGAAAGGAGAAATCGGACATTATTAGATATGGTCCGATCAATGATGCCAGTCACGGATCTACCTCTTTCATTTTGGGGTCTTGCTTTAGAAACTGCAACACTACTACTAAACCAAGTTCCTTCCAAGACTATTAGTCAAACACCATATGAGTTATGGTCTGGGAAACGTCATAGTCTTAGTTATCTAAGAGTTTGGGGATGTGACGCATATGTTAAGCTCATACAAACTAACAAATTGGATGATAGGGCATTTAAATGTAAGTTTGTAGGATATGCCTTGAACTCAAGAGCATACGTGTTCTACGTCCCAAATGAAACAAAGAACATTTGTCTCACGAAATGCTAAATTTCTAGAGAATGAATTCCTTCTCAAGAAATATAATGGGAGTAGACTTGACCTCGATGAGGTACGAGAAGAACAAACTAACATAGAACTAAACCCCAGGCCCATCAAAAGGGAAGCGACAGAACAACCATAGGGTTATGAACTTAGAAGGTCTGGTAGGGAAAGATATGAGCCTGAAAGATATGGTTTCCATATTGATAAGGAACATGATCAGGTCATTGATAATGACGATCCCACCAGTTATGATGAAGCAATGCGTGACATTGATTCAGTCAAGTGGCTTGAGGCCATGAAATCCGAAATAGACTCTATGTATCAAAATCAAGTCTGGGACTTGGTGGATGCACCTGAAGTGATAAAACCCATAGGCTGCAAGTGGATTTACAAGCGTAAAACTTATGCAGAAGGCAACATCCAAACCTATAAGGCTAGGTTGGTGGCGAAAGGTTATAGACAAATCCAAGGAATTGACTATGACGAAACCTTCTCGCCTGTTGCAATGATAAAGTCCATTCGAATTTTACTGGCACTAGTTGCACACTTTGATTATGAGATTTGGCATATGGATGTCAAAATAGATTTCCTTAATGGGAACCTCGTAGAGGAAGTCTATATGACACAACCTGAGGGGTTTGCATCTAATGATGATCATAATAAAGTATGCAAGCTTAAACGATCCATTTATAGACTCAAGCAAGCCTCCAGAAGTTGGAATATACGATTTGATGAGACAATCAAAGAATTTGACTTCATCAAAAATGTAGACGAGCCTTGTGTTCACAGGAAAAGTAGTGGGAGTGCTGTTATATTTCTTGTATTATATGTCGATGACATATTAATCATCGGGAATGATATTCCCATGATGCAAGCCACCAAGTAATGGTTATCTCAGAATTTCTCCATGAAAGATTTGGGAGAAGCAGCCTACATCCTCGGCATTAAGATCTACCGTAATAGATCTAAGAGGTTGTTAGGACTTTCTCAATCTACGTACATAGATAAAGTTTTGAAAAGATTCAAAATGGAAGATTCCAAAAGAGGTAATTTACCTACTTGTCATGGAATCAAATTATCTAAGGAGCAATGTCCACATACTCCTTCAAATAGAGAGCGTATGAGTAGGATCTTTTATGCTTCAGCAAATAATCGATCATGTACGTCATGCTATGTACAAGACCTGATGTTTCTTATGATCTTAGCATAACGAGCAGGTATCAGGAAAATCCTGGTGAGCAACACTGGGCAGCTATCAAAACAATCCTCAAGTATCTGAGAAGAACTAAGGATGTGTTCTTGACATACGGAGATTATTCTGAGATGAAAGTCATTGGTTACTGTGATGCGAGCTTTCAGACCGATACGGATGACAGCAGATCGCAATCAAGATATCTGTTTACTTTGAATGGCGGAGCTGTCAGTTGGAAAAGCTCAAAGCAGTCAACTACAGCGGACTCCACCACTGAAGCCGAGTATATTGCAGCATCTGAGGCAGCTAAAGAAGCAGTCTGGATAAAGAAGTTCACCACGGAGCTGGAAGTGCTTCCCGCGATAAAGAATGGCGTCACGATGTACTATAACAACACGAGCGCCATTTCTCAATCAAATGAACCAAGGTCCCACCAGAAATACAAGCATGTACTCAGGCGATTTCATCTCATCAGGGAGATTGTTGAGAGAAAAGAAGTTATTATAGAGAAAATACCCACAGAAGATAATCTTGCAGATTCTCTAACTAAAGGCTGACTCAACAAAAACATGATAGGCACACCCAATAGTATGGTGTCCAGATTCATACTAGTTGGCTATATTGCAAGTGGGAGATTGTTAGGGATATGCCATATACCCAACTTGTGGATGGGCTATATGTACATGTATTTGTAATATTTTCATTAATTAGTAAAATAGAAATCTTTATTATACGTGTCTTACATAAATTATATGAATCATCAAACATTGTAATAAAGCCCTTGGAGCAATAAGATGATGGCTTCCACGCCTTATGAGAATCATTACTCTCAAACGTTCCTAGTCATAGTTTTGTGAATAATCTGGACGTTCACAAAGCGGAGAGACAAGCATGATAATATGATCCGCCCTTAAGTGGGGTAGCCGATCTCATAGGCTACTAACGAAGATCTATCCGCTTGGTGTATCACATGGATGCATGAGTTGCTCGTGTCCATCGAACTGACTGCCGAAAGTTTTCACATGGAGTGTTTATCCCATGTATATGTGAGAACTTTCATGTATCGATTGTATGACTAGTCCTTAGACTTGAGGTCTTTATAATCTTATGTGTGGATCAAATGACTTTAACATTCTCCTTCCCCGGTTCAAAAGATCCGGTCATAAGGGTATGATTGGGTTATTTGTTGAAACACATGAAGTTTGTAAAGATACAACAGAGAATCACCACTCTCTCGGATAATATTTTCTTATAAGAGTAGTATTCCAGTTCGCGGGTTGATATGTGTGATCAGTGCTTGAGACTGTGGCCGCAGCGGAAGAATCATGTGAGATTTTTGGGTTAGCACGATTCATGACACTATCAACATCATACCTTTGACTATATGGGTAGACATTTTCCATACCCTAGGTCAAACGGTGGGGATACAGTGAGGCGAGGGACCGTATCATATGTAAATCACATACAGATTGGGTATATATTTTTCCTTCTCATTTGAGGGTCTTGGCATGTTGCTAGATGTCAACCTTGGTCATTGAAATCGAACGACCATCTGATCGGAGGATAATTTATGTTCGATTAAATTATCACGATTCATTTCATGTCCAACTTGAGGGGAACACAAAAGGTCACACACAACAAAGTCGAAATCAATGGTTAACAGTGCACAGTACAAATTTAACAGCATATATGATTGCTGTAGGAATTTTTCATAAATGGTTCAATGTGTTTAATTATTGAACAGATCATTTATGAAGTTCCAAAGTGGCTTAGGGATTGGTGAATGACGATAGGGGCACTTTGGGAATTGGAAAAATGAATAAGAAAAAAAATGTGAATAGTCAATTTATTTATTTTTATTTGTTTTGAATTCCAATTCGGCCCAAACTCTTATTAGGGTTTTATTGTTGGACAATTATGACCCATAACATCACTATTTGTACAGAACATGGTGTTGTTGTACAAATTAACTATGTGACAAAGGAAATTGCTCTTTTATCATTTGTAATTGGATTACCGGGATATATAAATGATAAAAGTCCATATGATTAGTACCGGATTAATAAGATATGAGACAATATTAATCCAATAAGGTTTAATCATTAAATATCCTTAGTCGTAGTATTATCGAGACTGGACATCGATAATGCGGAATAGACTAGTATTGCACTTGTGCGCGTTGTGGGAGCATAACGACATAGTTCTCATATATTTAAGTATTGGATACTTATGCAAGTGTAATAGGATGTCGTGTTTACCGATGGTACGGAATCAGCTTCGCTCTGGATAGACCCCTCAGAATTCCATTGGTAGTATGACTATGTGTCTATGGAAGTCCGAATCAGGGTAGGTGTATTTGGTCTTAACCTGAGACTTGCATCGCTAATACTTGCGACAATAAATATACTTTGGTTTTGGTCGTCCGAGGCTTTAACAGGTTCTGTGTACGCCTCTTCTGGGTATATTGAGAATCGTAGTGTATTGGGTGTGAGGTCAAGATGGAAGTATCACTTCAGTCATATGGAGATGATGATCACGTAGGATACAGAACTAGTACTCTTTAGTACTGCATTCATCGGGATAATATGATTAGGTCATGTTTATCCGATTATAGAGACTAGTTACCAGAGATCCGATATATTCTTCGTACGGGGCAGACACAATTCCAGCCTCAGGCCTAGCATGTGACATCCAATACTGGATCGCAATATGCAATACGACGTATACTACGCCTGACACAGATTACATATTCCTTAAAAGAATATTTCTGGAGAATTAGGTAGGCACGGTGCTTTGCTAGAAGCCAACCATGTCTTGTAAATCGGTAAGAACGTGGTACTAGGTACGCACGTATTCGGATATTTCGATGACCGGATTTACTGCCAATATATCCAGGTATCTCATGGGTCGCTTCCCGAAGATTCACCGATGACGTATGACTCGAACATAATTAATCTGGGATTAATTGGAAGAGAGAGAAAATTAATCTAGGATTAATTACGGAGAATTTTATCTGGGATAAAATTCAATTTAAAGAGAGAGAATGATTAATTTGGAATTAATCGATAAAATAATATATTCGATATATTAAATGAAATTAGATTTCATAACGGAATTAAAATTAGATTTTAATTCGGGCAAACGAATTAATTTAGAATTAATTCGCGAGCGACGTGAATAGTAATTTTTCTAGGCATAATTATTTAATTACGTCGCAATGAAAAATTCGTTAATTCAGAATTAGCGAACCCGAGCCCGGGAGTGTTTGTGGGCCCACTCGGATTTTGAATTCAAGTGGGGCCCACAAGTCACATCAAGTCACATCACTAGTCAATCATTCACCTTTTTTGGTGATGGAAGTTGGTGAAGACTTTGATGTTGGCTTGTAAAACACATTACCTTCATTTTGATTGAAATGAGTGACCTTTACCAACTTTTGAAGTTTGGTATTACTTTACTTGATTTTTGGAAAATCAAATTACACACAACACTCATTCTTTTCATCTCTCTCTCACTTTGGGCGTGAGCTTTGCTCTCCCTCTCCAAAAATCTTGGCTTGGCCGAGAGTTGCAAGGACAAAGAGGAAATTTTGTTGCAAAATTTCCAAGTGCTAGCACACTAAAGATTCATACAAATGTGATAGGGAAACTTTTCCCATGAGTTTGGAATCTCATTCACAAAGCTTGGAAGCTCAACATACATCAAAGAAAGCTTGGAGCAACAACCATGGAGGCAAAGTTTTGAACTTCTCTTCTACATCCAACCGAGCATTGTAAGTATTTTCCGCTATCTTCTTTGCGTATTCACACATTTCATTTGCTTAATTGATCTTGGTTTGACCTAGAAAACCCAACAATGGTATAATGAGCCATAATTGAGCATGAAATTGAATTTATGGTTCTTAATCTTGATTTGGGTATTTTTGATTTGAGTATGTTTTATTCAAATTGTTTGTTTGAGCATGCTTATAATATATTAACTTTGAGTTATGCATGATCAATTTTATGAAAAATTAATTGGATTAATTTTCCCCAAATTGAGAGGCTTGGCCGAATGTAAGGGACCTTTTGTAGCTCTTGGTGATTTTTTTTAGACCATTGGATGTGTTTAAAATACATGGATAAATTGATTTGTGATTTAATTTGATTGAAATCAAAATTGATGAAAAAATTACCATATTGCCGAGAGCTTAGGAAGCATGTTGGGATTGATTTTGCTTCAATTATGTTGGACATGAATTGATAATAATAAATCATGATTAATTAGTGTAATTGGTGTTTTGGAAATATTAATTCAACTAATTAATTATGGCTAATACACTTTAATTAATTAAATTGTGAAATTTGGAATATTAGAATTTAATTAATTTGGCTTAATTTGGAATTGGGCCTAAAACCATTTCCATAAAGTCCAAATATAATAAATGAGCCTTTAAATAATTAATTGGGCCTAATGGGCCAAAAATAATTTTGTGGCAAATGTTAATTCCTTGTTAGGCTTTGGTTGCCAAAGTCCATGCCTTATGAATTAATTAAAAGCCCATTGTACTTTAATTAAATTGACATTGGATGTTAATTGGGCTTTGAGAGCCATTAAGATTAGATTTAGAATCTAAGTCGCAAAGGCACATTAAAAAGTGTAATTATTTAATTTGGAATTAAATAAAGAATTAGTATTGAATACAAATTAAATTGGATTTAATATTGTAGTTTGATATAATTCAAGAATACGTACTTTGAGTACTTATTCTTAAACGAGTTGGACTCGCACAAATCAAATCGTTGTTTGAACATTGGATGGTCATTAATCAAAGATTAATTAATTGGATTAGATTGATTGATAACATGCTTTGTGTGAATATATGGATGTGATGTATGAATAATGTATATCAGATGGATATTAGATGGGTGAGGGCAATTTTGGAAATTGTTGTAATAAATTTAGAATTTATTAAATTGGACCTGCGTGTCCAGCCTATTACCTCTTGACTCTTTGTATTTCTCTTCTCACCTATTCCCCTCAATGTAAATGAGGTTTCTTTAGAAGTGTTATGTAATTGGGTAGAAGTAAGAATAGTGATATCCAGAGAGAGGAAAGGGAGAGATTTGTTCTCGGAACAAAATATTTTAAATATCCATCCTCATATCATTATTAATTTATTTATCGCGCCTTATTATGCTTTTAGAATGCATGCTTAATGGTGTATGATGAGACCTAATCAAAGATAATTAATTGGTTGCCAATTTCGCGAAAAACCCTCAACAAATATTAAGCGTTTTCCTTCCATTGAGTGATTCTCTCTCAAGATCCAAGATTGGCACTGGTTTGTTGGCCAAAGTCAAGACCTTTGTCCATCGCTGATGTGTTTGAATCATGAAGGCTTTGTTCCATATCGCATGTCTTGTCCAAGTTGTGATTTTTTGGCCAAAGTCAAGATCACTTCTTGTCCATCGACATCGATTACGAAGCTTTCCAAAGTCAATGGGTCTCGTTTAACTGGAATCATTAAGCTTGTTGTGCCAAAGACAAGGCTTTGTTGATTCAGAGGAAAAAGGTTAGGGAATATATAGGATATATTGGCATATATTAGATATATGTTTCGGACTTGGATGTCCACCTACTGGATCTAGGAATTGGATGAGATCCAATTGATCTTGGAGATTTACCTAGTTAAATATCATACAGCTTGTTGGCCAAAGTCAAGGTTGTGTGTTATTTAACGGGATCCTAGCCCACTAGGAAACTAGGTTTCCCAAGTACTCAACAGAGGGTTAGAGGCTCGCCGAAAAATAGTGGGAGACAAGTATTAAATTTGCAATTTCGTTTAGATACTTGCCAATACGCGCTTATTTCATTTTTCTTCATTACATAAATATATTAGTTAGACTAATATTTAATTGTTGTTTTAATTAAACAGTTGGACTGTATTCAAACTACTTTATTTATAGTTGATTATATAATTGAATTATAGTAATCAATATATTTGAATTTAACCAATCAAATAGTAGTTGATTATATAGTTAGACTATAGTAATCATTATATTCGATTGTACCTGAAATCGTTGATTGGATAGTTGGCTTGTTAGAATCAAGATAACTGAAAGATTAGCGTTTAGAACATAATCCTGGGGAAAATGTCTTTAAGCGGCTTTAATTTTCATATTGGGAATAGAACCTCAGGATAGTCCTGGGATCTGAGAGGTTATTCTATTTGATAGAGTGACATCTCGGGCCTAAGTCCGGAGTTGAGCAAATAGTGGAGCATGAGTTTTGGAAGACTCATGGTGATGATAACTATAATGCTCAATCTTTTATGCTTGTCGCAATGACACTTTAATTTTGTCGTCAAAACTAAGGATTAGATCTTTATACCATGATGTTGAGATTAAAGGATCTTCATAAGATTTATTCTTAGATCTTAGAAGTATAAATTGCAAAAGAACCTTTTTCGCTCGCGTATGTCAGAGGGTACATCTGTCATTAAACCACTATATTAAGATCTAATGGCAAAGATTTAATTAGCATTTATCCCACATCGGATTCTTAATTAATTTTGTTGTCTTTAGAGCACCTATATAAACCCAAAGAATTCTTTACAAATTTTTACACCAAAACCTTTCATATCTTGGGTTTATATAAGTGAGCAACTCTAAAGTTTAAGAGTAAGCCACTGATTTTGAGGATCCTTAAGTCTATTTGACTAGAGGAATCTCGAGTTAAAAGTTTTGAGGTATTTGCCTAGGCTAGCACCAAGGGCAAAATACTCGTGTACTCAAGGCGTAGTCTTGCCGTTGAGTTTTGGCTTTGGTGTGTGCACCTTTGGAGGCCACACACTTGGGTGGCTCTTTGGAACATGGAAGAGCTTGCTGAGTTCGAGAAAAGCTTGTAGATTGGAGGGAGGACTGGAGGAGTCTTCGGTTCAAGTAAGTTTTTTTCTTTCTTTATTTTAATTAGAGTTCTTATGATAGTTAGCATGTTTAGGTTTATGTTCTTTACATGTTTTATGAGTTTTTATGCTTAGAATATATAGTAACATGTCTAGGCTTGTAGAATAATCAAAACAAATGGGTCTTAGGCAAAGGGATAGAGGCATCATAATTTTTAATTTTCTGATGCGCACTCGCGGCCGCTTCCCAACAGTCAGATAGAACAACATTTTGCTCTGCCACTGTTTAAAATTTGCCCCACCAAACTTTTCCGATTTTTCTCCATGAGAGACTGGTACTGTGATGTTTCCGCTAGCCATATATAACCGGAAAACCAACAGAGGTCAATAAGTCTACAAAAGATAAATTGTACAACGATCAACAAATGATCTTGGTCAAAGTGATATACCATATCCACTCGTTGTTCTATTGGACAGTAGTACCAATAAACACAAGTCCTTGAATTTCGACTAAAGTTTCTTATGAAAAGTAAATAAAGGAATATTCCCAGAGGACGAGGGGGGTCCGGAGTAACCACTTAAATCTCTGACCACTTAGGCTTTTATCGCCTTTTTGACAGAATATCATTTAAACATTTTCTCAATAGAATCTCTTAGCGATTCAAAACTTAGTAATACACTTTTAATTTCACAATACAATATTCGATATGTGTAGATATATGTGTATGTGTCAATCAAGATTGGATGGAATTACTTGTGTATGATTACACTTTAAATTCTCACTCAAGTATGCAACACACAATTAATTTTCAACTTTATCACTATGTGTATGCTTATAATAATTGAACACCCTAATAATAACTTAAATCTATACTACCAAGATTATTGTGATTCAGTATATGATTTACTAAGTTAATATTATGATTACTTAAATGAATCTAAGTCTATTCAGTTTATAAACAATTCCAGGACTAATTCGTTAGTGCCGCGTTCGTATCTACGTTCGAACGAGACTGTCCATTGTGTGCATGTTCGTGTTGCGTTCGAGAACGCGTTCGAACGAAGTGTTTTAGAGAGTTCACGTTCGTGGAGCGTTCGAGAATGCATTCGAATGGAATATTCCAGAGAGTTTACGTTCGTGTGGCATCCGGAAACGCGTTCGAATGAAGTATTCTAGAGAGTTTACGTTCGTGTTGCGTTTAGGACGCGTTCGAACGTTTAAAGTCAGAGTGTTTGCGTTTGATTTGCGTTTGAAGACGCGTTCGAATGTTCTTAGGCAGAAGGCTTGCTTTCGAGTTGCGTTTGAAGACGCGTTCGAACGTTCTTACGAAATTTCATATTTTTACCTTCTCGTCCGTCGGGCGTTCGAACGCCTTTACGTATTTTTCATGCACATGCAATATTTTTCCAGAAAATTTCATTATCTAAGCATGAGAATTTCTATCTAACAATACTAAAATCATAAGTTCTTAAGATTGTTGGTGGTTTAGTGTCATTAAACATAAAATTAACATGCTTTAAACAATCAAATTGAGAACATAAAAGTAGATCTACACTAACATGCATAAACCCTAAAACTTTAAGAACAAGAAAAACCTTGTAAATGACGTCCAAGTCGAGATGTATATATGTCATTAAGAACTTATTAGCCCCGTCTCAGTGCTCTACGGGCTTTATAGCTAATGTTCTCCCAGGATAACTTGGATTCTTCTTCTTCAAGGGGCACTCCTTAAAAAGATCTTGAACTTGGAAATGAAGGAACTCTCTCTTGACTCAAAACCACAATATGAGACTCTTTTATTTAGGATGAATTCTGATCCTAGAAAATAACCATGGAGGCCTCCTTATAAAGGCATGGAAGTGTGCCTTAAGGGCACCCTTCCGGTTGGGGTGCAACCCTCCAAATGGTTATACCCCTCCCATGCATCCCTTGGGGGCCTATAAGCATATTATTCTCAATTGGAGGACATGTCCCTATGGGGTACCATCCAAGAGACATATACCTCCTCCATCCATACAATAATATTTGAAGAATTTTCAACAATAATAAAAAAAATACTTATTATTTATTTGTGAAAATCATATTTTACTCTTGATTAATCAAAATTCTCATTATGCCACTAAATCACCTTCCTAAAATGTGAAAATTAAGCTATAAATGAATATCGTATTTTTATCTTTTATATGTGAAACGCTACTCCTTTGGCTGAGATAGAACATTGGTAAATGTATACATTCTCACACACATTGCTTAGGGGTTTTGGTTGTTGAAGAGTTAATATCAATGCCCAAATTTATTAGGGAACCCATAACATATATATATATATTTATCAACTACTTTGAAAATTGAAGCAAAATGTATCCACAATTTCAAAGATTAAAAGTTGTTGTGGGTCACATTTGACAAGGAATTACGTGCTTCTTCTTTCTGCGGCTGCATTTGTGCTATTTTTTATGTTGCATTTTTGTCATACGGGGTTTTGGACTTTCATTCTGAGTTGAGTTTTATACTGATTTTTTTTTTTTTAATTTATGATTGTTAGCTATTGAAGCACGTATAACGATTATGAAAAATTTAACATATCTCTGTTCAACGCTAAATCTAATTTCACAGGCCTGAACTTATAATTTATTTTTTTAAAAGAAAAAAACTCATCTTAATGAAAAATTGTTTTACAAAAACTGTTTTAAACGTATTAAAGAGAAACAAATAATTTAATCGGGCATTTGTTAAAAAAAAAAACAATTAGAAATGAAGTTATTATTTTTTTTTTTTTGTGAAAAAACCACTCTATCTGGATTTAAGCGGAGTAGGTAAAATATCTGACTGTCCTAGGTTCTTACAAGAAATACAGCTCTGAACTCGAATCCAATACCTAACAACTAAATACTAAGCCATTTGCCACCAAACCACATCCTCGGGACAAATGAGTTTTCTTATTTAGCATAAACTAAATTTAAAAATTTACATTTACTTTTATTATAGTAAAATTACCAAATGAGACATAGCACTAAATTTAAAAATAATACTTTTTTTCAAAGAAAATTCATTCGCACCGTGGGTGTTTAAAAATTAATTTTTTGTACTTTAAATATCTGCTAAAATATAAAATATTTTATGAAAAAATACATATTATCGATTTACAATTCATAAGCTCTAAAAAATACATATTATTGATATGTTTGGATAAAAAATTGACATTTATATTTATAAGAGAATAATTATTTTAAACTAGTCATTTTTAAATATTCATATCCAAATCACAATCTTTAAAAAATCATGGACCTAATAAGTAATTATGAAAAAAATTAAAAACCCATAAAATATGCTCTCTTATTTTTATTAATCTCCATTAAAAAAATCACAATAATTGCACCATCAATACAACAAGTCAATTTATACTTGGAACCAATCCCATAGACAATTCATAAATATGGTTGGTTGGCCTCCAATATTAGAACCCAAAATCTAAAATAAATATCAAATTTGAAGTGTGTGTATATATATACATCATAGTGCAAATTGAGCTTTGATTATTAGTATTTTTTTAAAAAAAAAAATTATATATCCGCATTACAAAAATGTCAACAACTATATCATCAATATAGCAAGTCAATTTAGCCACATGTAATTTTCATAATTGTGTCTCACATCGATAAATTAATGCTATTAAGATATCATTAATTTCATGATGCTATTATCTTATAAATCTCCACGACCATCATAGCTACCCATCTCATTGATTTCATTACCAAAAAAAAAAAAAAAAAAAAGGCTTGTTTAATTTATTAACTTTAATTACTTAAAGCTAATATCTCAATAACCACAAAAAGTTGAATTATAATGACATAAATCTCTGAAATCTTAATGGGTAGATTTTGAACTCAATCTGTACTAAAAATATAATATATACCGGATATAGATAGATCTGCGCGTTCTTGCGGTTTTTATTTTTTTCAAAAAATAAAATAAAAATTAAGTGAATTATTTATATTCATCTATATGTATAGACTACTTGTAATGGAATCTTTTTAAAAAGTATATTGTCATATAATGTATTATTCAATCGGTACTGATCAAAGTCGATTTAGTATGTCAAGTTAATGCCACAGTCCAACTAAATGAAGTCGTGTATCAAAATAAAAGTGTGATATTCTATTAATATTATTGTGTATTTTTAATAATCACAATATCATTTGATATAGACATGAAATCACAATTAGATACACTAAGCACAAAAAGACACATGAATATTGTAGGAAATTATGGTACATTTTGAATATCAGGATGCGTAGAAATTCAATGTATCATAAATATTGATTAAAATGGGTTGTAGGTAGCGAGATATTTGGAAATTCAATATATCATAAATATTTATTAAGGTGTGTTGTAGATATTGAGATGTGTGAAAATTCAATGTATCATAGACATTGATTAAAATGAATTGTAAATATCGAGATATGTGGAAATTCAATAAATTATAAATATTGATTAAAGTGAGGACTTAAATATAATTTTATCTCATAATTTATGTGGTGTCAAGTGACAGCTGTATAAGAGATATGAGATAAAAAAAAATATGTAAATAATATATATATTCTATAAATTTCATATTATAATATTGTTGATGGTGTTTTCAGGCACTATGGTATTTAAAACAGCACGATAAGGGTAAAAGGGTAACTCCCTTCTTGGGCGAGATCATTAATACCGACCCGACCCATAGAAAGCCAGCAACAAGGGCCCAAGCACTTTGCAATAAGAAGCCGATCACATTATGGTTACAGACCGACCACAACAGGTAGAGACCGAGCTATTTATGATCGGCAGCCGAGCACTTTGGTGTGAATAACCGAGCATTATCAGATCGACAGCAGCATTCTCAAGTCAAAGGACTATCATGACCGACCTCATGAAGACCGAGCAGATAGCGATACATGCTCCGAAATATGACATCTTATTCTTGCGGATAAGAAGACAATCCTACCTTCACAAGAGATACTGATGAAAGACAATGTCCTAGAATGATAAATGAAGTAGAGATAGATTTGATAAAGGTTTCCTTGAGGGAGCAGGAGATTGTTTCAACTAGGAAACCTCATACTAAGAGGAATCTGATTTCTTCACTATTATAAATAGAAGGGTAGAGTATGTGTAAAAGGCATCAGAATAAAAAACTTGTAAAAAGCACAAGAAATACGAGTTTCAGCAATAAAAGTATAGTCTTGTTTGTGCCCGTGGACGTAGGTCGGATAAAATCCGCCGAACCACGTTAAATCTCCTTGTTTGATTGGCGCATTATCTACCTTCTGCTAAGTTTTCTTTTGGTTTCCCCCATAACCAAAAAAATTCACTATTGAAGGAGGATTGCCTCGGGAGTAATATCCCCGTATTGCCCTGAGACCAAAATCCACCGTCAACAGTTGGCGCCGTCTGTGGGGAATTCGAAACAAAAAGCAGTTCGCGAAAAAGACAATGGCAGAAGGCGAAAATCATCAATCTTCGGGGAGTCCAGCGACATACTGGATGAAAAAGGTGGAAGAGAGCATGAAAACCATGATGGATCGGCTGGAGAGAATGGAAGAAACGAACAATGAGAGACCGGACGTCGGAACCAGTCGAAGAAAAAGTGAAAAAGCAGAAGGAAAAAGGGTGATAGATACAAGTGAAGACGATGGACCCAGGAGGAGGGGGCCCTACGGGATAAAATCCGTAGTTGTAGAGAAAGATTCACAAACAGAGGACACATGGGAAGAAGAAGAAGGAAGACCATCACCAGATCCCTCCTACGATAGTCTCCGCGACTCCAGAAGAGAAGACATGGAATATAGCGAAGATGTGCGGGAAATTCCAAGACATGAGGAACGCCGCACATGGGGCATTAGACGCACAGAGGGGCACAGAAGGCGACATGGCGGCACAACCAGTGAGATAAAGTCTTGGTTAAAAAAGGAGATGACCAAGTGGGGGGTAGGTCTCAAGACCGATGCAAGTGATGTCCGGGACGGTGAGGAGGAATCTCCCCTCACGGAAGAAATAAAGTCGGCAAAATTCCCAAGGCGATTCAACATGCCGACCATGGCACCTTACAAAGGCCACTCTGACCCAAAATCCCACATCGAAAGCGGAGGGGGCACACAACGGACGAATGCAAGGATCTGCGGGAACAGATGGAGGACCTAGCCCGAAATGGCTATCTAAATAATTATATCAACCATGAGGCCATGGCTGCCAGACAGATGGCATGAAGCCGACATGTGAACATCATCGCAGGAGGGAAAACACTGGTCGGAGACTCTAACCGGTCAAGAAAAAGCTATAGCCGAATACAGGGGACGGAAGTGCTGGAAACGGAAAGATCCCCAATACCACGAGGAAGTCGGTCGGTACCCATAATGTTCACCGACGAGGATGCTCGAGGGGTGAGTTTCCCCCATGACGATGCGCTAATAATCAAAGCTACAATCAGCGGCACATAGGTAGATAGAATCCTGGTAGATCCCGGAAGCGCGGTAGACATAATCTCCAAAGAAGCTTTAGAAAGCCTGGGAGTAGAGTACGTAACCCTAACTAATGACGGCACCCCCTGTACGATTTTGGAGGCTCGACGGTCATCCCGCTGGGGAGAATACAACTGGCAACAACCATCGAAAATCACCCCAGGACCCGGACAGTTATGGTAAACTTCACTGTGGTGGACTGCCTGAGCAGTTACCAAGTCATTATCGGCCGACCTTTTATGATGAAAACAAAGGTTGCGATGTCCTGCTATCACTTAAAACTAAAGTTCCCCCCTGGGAAGGGATTAGAATCGTGTGCGGGAGTCAGAAGATAGCCCGTAGCTGCTTTGCCACTCTCTCACGAGAGACCCTCTGCATTGAAGAAGGCACCAAGAAGAGGCAAAGGGGCGAGAACGAGAGGAAAGAACCAGGTCCCCTCCCGAATAAAGTTGCCCGGCTAGGAACAGCTGAAGAGTTAGAAGAAATAAAACTGTTCGGACCGAAAAAAGACATAAAAATAGGGGGAAACTTGGACGAAACCCTAAAAAAGGGCCTGCTAGAATTTCTACGGGAATACCCCGACATCTTCGCATGGGGACACAATGACATGCCCGGGATTGACCCAAAATTCATCAGTCACCGCTTAGCAGCAAACCCGTCACTAAAACCGGTCAAACAGAAGAGAAGGATCTTCAATCAAGAACGGTGCAGAGCGGTGGCATCCGAGGTGGAAAAAATGTTAAAAGCTGGCTTCATCAGAGAAGTAAAGTACCCCGAGTGGGTGTCAAAGGTAGTATTGGTAAAGAAGTCCAATAGAAAATGGAGGATGTGTGTAGATTTCACCGACTTCAATAAGGCGTGTCCAAAAGATAGCTTTTCTCTGCCAAATATAGATCAACCGGCAGAGCAATTAACCACTTTATCCAGCCCCTGGCCGTTCGCACAGTGGGGGCTAGATATCATAGGACCAATGCCAAAAGGGCGAGGGCAGGCGAAGTATGCAATCGTGGCCATAGACTATTTCACAAAATGGGCAGAAGCCGAACCGCTATCCACCATCACGGAGAAGAAGGCCACAGAGTTGTAAAGAAGAACATTATCTGCAGGTTCGGAATCACCCGGCGATCATCACCGACAACGGGAAACAATTCGATAGCAAAGGATTCAGGAAGCTCTGCGAAGACCTCCAGATCGCTTTGAAATTCGCCTCGCCAGCCCATCCCAAGTCAAACGGACAGGTTGAGGCAACAAACAAGACCATCAAGGCAAACCTTAAAGCTCGGCTCGGATCATGCAAAGGCTTATGGGTCGAAGAGTTACCAGAAGTGCTATGGGAACATCGGACGACCTACAAAGATTCCACAGGGGAAACACCATTTTCCCTATCATACGGATGTGAGGTCGTCATTCCATCAGAAATCGGGGTAACAACTCACAGGGTCCGCCACTTTGGGAATGAGTAGAATGAAGAACTTATCAAAAATCACATCGACCTGGTCGAGGAAATGAGAGAGAAATCAGCTATGAAAACGGCAGTCTACCAACAAAGAATGGCCCGCTTCAACAACAGAAGAGTTTGAACCCGCTCCTTCCTCCCATGCGACTTAGTATTAAGAAGGGTCACCTTAAACACCCGACGACCAGAGGGGGGCTCGTTAGGTGCCAAGTGGGAATGGCCCTACAGAATCACAGAGGTGATAAGGCCAGGGGCTTACATCCTAGAACAGCTGGACGGCACAAGATTAAAAAAACCATGGAACGCCGAGACGTTGAGAAAATACTTTCAGTAAATTCTCTCTTCCTTCTTTTCTTTTGCAGCAACCCGACAAGGGACGGAAACTCAATATAAAGCCTCTCTCAAAATGACCCGCAGAGAGTTGTAAGAAGGGTAGTATGTCCCCGAATATAAATAAAACTTTCTTTTCCAAAATTTTCACCTACTCTTCTAAAAATAAAAATTTTGTGAACCATATTCAAAACTCCGGGGACATACTCAATACAACGGTCCAGGGTCAAAAGCACAAAACCCGCAACTACCCGACCACGGCTACCACCATAAAGAAGCACAAGTCACACCAGAATCAGTCGACTCCATACAAGCATTAAACAGCAGGGACGAAAGTGAATCAGAGTATAGATCCGTGAGAAGCATAGCACGGGGAGGGATGATACCCCGGTGGTGATTGCTTGCTCCAAGTGTTACCGAACATAAGGAGGAATATGTCCTTAATGTTTCGAACACCTCGGGGCTGGATCTTGTTCCGCCGAGGTCACTTGACTATTCGGCTCGGGGTCGGGTTACGTCCCACCGAGTCATGCTCATTGGTTTGGGGACGGGACATTCCCCCAGAACCAAGTGTCTCTCTTAGCTCGGGGTCCTCGGAATTTCAGGGACATACTTGATGCATAGGATCTGTAAGAAGCATAAGCACGGGGAGGGATGATACCCCCGTGGTGATTGCTTACTCCAGTGTTACCGAACATAAGGAGGAATATGCCTTTAATGTTTCGAACACCTCGAGGCTGGATCTTGTTCCGCCGAGGTCACTTGACTATTCGGCTCGGGGTCGGGTTACGTCCCACCGAGTCATGCTCATTGGTCTGGGGACGGGACATTCCCCCAGAACCAAGTGTCTCTCTTAGCTCGGGGTCCTCAGAATATTCAAGGACATACTTGATGCATAGGATCCGTGAGAAGCATAGCACGAGGAAAGATGATACCCCTGTGGCGATTGCTTACTCCAGTGTTACCGAATATAAGGAGGAACATGCCCTTAATGTGTCGAGCACTCTTTGATCCTCACTTACCCGATGTAATGGATCCGTGGGAAAGCATAGCACGGGGGATGATGATGCCCCCGTGATGATTGCTAGCTCCAGTGATGCTGGACCTAATGAGGAATGTGCCTTAGTATCCCGGACACTCTTTGATCCATTCATCATTTGGATCCAAGAGAGGCGCAGCACGGGGATGCGTTGTGCCCATGTAGCGTGTGTCTGCTCCAGCGTGGTAAGGAGGAGCCCTCGTACAATACAGAAGCTCCACAGTGACCCGACGTATAGAGGATGTGCCCTTACCATTTAAACGCTCTCTGATCCAAATCCTGGTTCGCCGGGACACTGAATTGAAAGGTTCAGAATTATGTTTTGGAGACCTCGGACAGGACGCTATTCTTAGGTATGTGCTATTGTTTACACTTTTTTGGTTTTATTTTCCAAAATTTTTTTTTGTTTTTTCATCGGTCTGAAAAGGGGACGCCCAAGACAGATTCGATAGGGCTTCAAAGGTTGATTCCCTTCCATTCAAAGCAAGTCCCAATGATTGTTCGGCTCGGGCCTGGACTCGTTCCGCCGAGGCCACTTTATTAATCAGCTCAGGGCTGGATTCGTTCCGCGAGACCGCTTGGATATTTAGGCTCGGGGTTGGATTACGTTCCGCCGAGGCCATTCAGTTATTCGGCTCGGGGCTGGATTTCGTTCCGCCGAGGCCACTTGGTTATACAGCTCGGGGTCGGGCCACATCCCACCGAATCTATCTTTTGGACTGGGGACGAAACATTCCCTCAGGGCCAAGTGTTCCATACAGCTCGGGGTCGGGTTACGTCCCACTGATTGCATCTCATCATCTGTGTCCTTCACAATTCAGAGTCCATCCTAAATCACTGAATAATTTGGGTCTCGGTTCGTATTATCCCCTCTCGAACAAGCCTTAAATAATCATTTGAAGAAAAACACCCAGAACAAGGAACAGACGAGAAAAGTAGAAAACACACACATATATATATATATATATATATATATATATATATATTCGAATAAAATATGAAGTGTTATTACAAAAAAAATGAGAAAAGTGTACACAGGGCCCCGTCCGGGTTACCCTTTTTAATCAGCCCGCACATGGGCATGAAGTTCTTCCTCGGCTGGCTCAGACGACAGGTGGATCGGTTCGGTCTCAAGAGGGGGAACAGCAGCTTCAGCCTCGGCAACATGGGAGACCCCTACTTCAAGGATAGGAGGTGGAATCCCAGGATAGTCCTTACCAGGAGCAGGAACCTCAGGTCGGTCTTCTTGGGAAACCTGCGGGACCGGAGCAACAAAAATCGGGTCGGGATCCATCGCTTCCTCGGAAGAAGGGGGAGCCATTTCTGAAACTCCTCCTCAGATATTTCCCCTTTACATAAACGGATGGCTGCATAGATCGGCCCCATATCCAGGTCAGGCATCACCATTGGTATAATTTCAGCACAATCACCGACCCCTTCAAGACGAATTGAGTCCCTCTCGGCCTCCCACTCAAGTTCCCTATCCCTGAGCTCGGCACGGGCCCGTCCCAGTTCCTCCTTCTTGGCCCGCAGCTTATACTCCACACTGCCTACTTACACCTTAAGGAGCCCGATCTCAGCCCGGGCATCCACCAAACTTGCTCTAGCTTCTTCAGCATTCTTGCACTCTAGAGTATCAGCAGCCTTAAGAGCTTTGTTTGTTTTGACAACATCAACCGCAGCCAGCTCATGATCCATATTCCTCTCTTCGGCACTAGCCAACTTGGCCTCCACTTCAGAAAGACGATTCTGAAGCCTCTGGGCTTGGCCGCCTTCGGACAAAAGGCTTATAAATAGGTCCTTATTCTTGGCCGCCAAATAATTTGCCTGCCGAGAAGAAAAAAGAAGTTAGAAAAATAAAAAAAAAAGTCTGAAAGACACCACGGATATAGAAGAGAAGTAAAAGAAGTGACCTGGGCCAGCTGGGAGCACAACTTTGCAACTACCTCCTCGGGTGAGAGGTCCTCAAACCTCGGAATCTTCTCAGGAGGTACGGCCCCGGCCAGCTCATTGAAAGCTGGTAGCAAATGGGAAGTAGCTTCCCTAATATTCTTCCCAATGTCATCAACTCCAAGAACCACAGCACCCTTCAGTTTCTTGGAAGGACCCTCCTGCCGAACCAGAGCTTCTCTGCTCGGAGCCTCCTCCTCCTTCTCCAATTCCCGCCTCAATTGAGTATCCACAGCTCCAAACCGACGCTTCCTCCTCCTGGAAGGTCTTGGAGGGCTATCAGGACGGGTAACACCCATTGGGGACACCCGGGGAGACGAAGATAAACCTTGAGAGCTCGGTTGTTCTACCCCCGCGGTCACCTTTCTATCCTCAGAAGATTCAGGTCATTTCCGAGAAGTACCAGCTCCACCTGGGCTAGTTTTCTTCGCGGCACCGGTCAACCGATCGAGGTACTTTGGTCTCTTCGACATACCTGGAAAAAGCAAAGACAAAAAGAAAGGTTCAGGACCTAAGCATACAAAAAAAAAAAAAAGACAACATCAAACATGATAAAAAAACAAGGGAGTTGGCTAGAAGATGAACGGTCCGAACAAGTCCCGATTCAAAAAATGCCGCATCGTTTACCAACTCCCTCCAATGAGCGCCATACCGCCGAGCCCAGAATACCCGCTTCCGGACCTGGTGGGAGACCTTGGGAGCATCCCTCCAACAGGCTAGGAGGAATAGAAAAAAAGTGTAAGAATTCAAACATAAAAAAAAACTAAGGGCAGAAAAGCTAAAGGTTAATCTTCTAACCTCCCGCTCTAAAGATGTTCGGAACCAAGATCTCCTTTTCATCCGACCTCAGGGTCCGTCCCCAATCTCCAGTGGCCCAGAACCAAAGATCTTTGAAATTCTTATTGGAGTCAGGGAGTTTTTGGACGACGTTTGACGAATTGTCGTAAGCAGAAAGGTAGTACCAACCGTGGTGAGTCTTTGGGTTGGCCTTCAACCGATATAACCTCTTCACTTCTTCAAAAGAAGGTTCGCCAAGCCCCGCCCGATGCCAAGCTACATACAACCCGGCCAAAATCCTCCAACTGTTTAGACTTAGTTGACATGGGGCGATCTCCATCTCGGCCAGCATCCAGGCAAAGTAGGGTTGAATTGGCAACCGGAGCCCGCATTCGAAGAAAGCTGGAAGAAGGGCCACAGAACCCTCGTCAGGCTGACCGGCACGATCACATGGAAGAGGGACCTCAAGAGCAATGTCTATCGGGATGTCATATCGTTGCCGAAGCAGTGCTAGATCATCCTCGGTTATCTTAGAGGGCCGAACCATGTCCAGAGCCGAGCTGTCAAAGTCACCGGGCTCCGGATCCTTCCGAGGAACCCTCTGATGGTAAGAATCTTGTTCGATCTCAGAAGGGGTGAGGGTAGTATCAAGGTCTTCCACGCTGGGTGCTCCCGAGCCAGAGGAAAGCTCTTCAGCAATAGGGGCCAAGGTTTTAACAGGGTTTTCAGGGAAAGAACTGTCATCAGACATCCTAGACGTCCGAAAAATAAAAGGGCAAGATCAGTCTGCAGTCATATTTTGAAAAACGACCAAGGGATTCGCAAGCTATCCTAAGTTCCCAGAAAAAACTAAATCTATGAAGTCCTAAGTACCCTAAAAGCAAATTATTCAGTAAAATCTCTCCCTAGCAAGTATCAAAACAAAATGAGAAAACAGCAAAGGCACAGTAGAACACAGCAAGCAAGAAAAAAAAGGAAGAGAAAGGAAAGTCGTTCGGGAAATTTACTTGATATCTGCTCGGGAAATGACAAAAACACGTTGAGAAGCTCTAATCCGACGTTTCGTAGCCGAATGGAAGAAGAATTTTGAAACTGATGAAATTCTACCAAGCAGATGCGAGGGTACTCAAATCGCCTTCCCATTACAACATCAGAATAAACCTGGCCGTCGGATCATAATAGAATCTCGGATGTGCGCCAGGTGTCGACTTCAGAAACAAATCCGAAAGGTTGAATAAACGGAGGGGATCGGATACATACAGGTGCTAGCAGCGGACGGTGGGTCTTCTTCACTTTTGGCGGGAAACGGATGGATGTTCGACAAGTGTCAAGCTAACATTAAAACCCTAAAAATGATTTGATGGGCATTTAAACAGACATGACGGTTGCGCGTCTCGAGAAAAGATGCTTGAAAAGAGGCAACGGTTCGACTTCAGATCGACCACCAAACGAAATAATCAACACACCATCTTTATATAGTTCCCGGCAACAACTTGCATACTCGTTGGAACCGAGAACTAGGGGACAGATGTTGATGGTGTTTTCAGGCACTATGGTATTTAAAACAGCACGACAAGGGTAAAAGGGTAACTCCCTTCTTGGGCGAGATCATTAATACCGACCCGACCCATAGAAAGCCAACAACAAGGGCCCAAGCACTTTGCAATAAGAAGCCGATCACATTATGGTTACAGACCGACCACAACAGGTAGAGACCGAGCTATTTATGATCGGCAGCCGAGCACTTTGGTGTGAATAACCTAGCATTATCAGATCGACAACAGCATTCTCAAGTCAAATGACTATCATGACCGACCTCATGAAGACCGAGCAGATAGCGATACATGCTCCGGAAGATGACACCTTATTCTTGCGGATAAGAAGACAATCCTACCTTCACAAGAGATACTGATGAAAGACAATGTCCTAGAAGGATAAAGGAAGTAGAGATAGATTTGATAAAGGTTTCCTTGAGGGAGCATGAGATTGTTTCAACTAGGAAACCTCATACTAAGAAGAATATGATTTCTTCACTATTATAAATAGAAGGGTAGAGTATGTGTAAAAGGCATCAGAATAAAAAACTTGTAAAAAGCACAAGAAATACGAGTTTCAGCAATAAAAGTATAGTCATGTTTGTGCCCGTGGACGTAGGTCGGATAAAATCCGCCGAACCACGTTAAATCTCATTGTTTGATTGGCGCATTATCTACCTTCTGTTAAGTTTGCTTTTGGTTTCCCCCATAACCAAACAAATTCACTATTGAATGAGGATTGCCTCGGGAGTAATATTCTCGTATTGCCCTGAGACCAAAATCCACCGTCAACAAATATATTTATAAATTATAATAACAATAAAAAAATATGCTAGAGCTACTAAAAAGTCTAAAATCTTCAATATTATTAGTGACGTCACACTGTACTTTGACACTTGTAAACAATGAAGCTCAAAAGAAAGGATCTGAATACTATACAACTATATGCTCAGCTGAGGTTTTTTTTTTTTTTTTTATTCATTGGAAATCATTCATTTTGGACTTAAACGGAGTAGGTAAAATTTCCGACTGTCTTAGGCTCTTATAAAAAACACACTTTCTAAATTCGATCTCAAAATCTGAATATCAAATCTTGAACCATATACCATCAAACCACGTTCCTTGAATACTCAGCTGAGATTTTGCTATCCTTTTTATAGTCGATTGATATGTGGCTTTTAATATATGTTTTCATTCTCTCTCCCTATTTAATACAAAACTCTCCTATAATTTTGTGTGTTTTTCAAAATTAAGATTGATATAATTTATTTTTTTTATAAAGAAAACAAAACAAAAATTCTCTTGTTTGAGAAATAAATCAATACATAATGATGCCTTCACCTGGCCAGTGGTTCGGTTTCGGTTCGGAACCGAACCGAATCGGCCGGTTCCTGGTTCCACAAGTGTGGAACTGGAACCGTGAACCGAATCGGAACCGAACCGGTCGGTTCCGGTTCGAACTTTTTTTTTAATTATATAAAAAAATCGAAAATAATATAAAATAAATTAGATTAATTTAATAAATAAATAAAATTATTAAATTAAAGAGTTTGAACTTAAATTTTAAAAAATTTAAGTTGTCTACGTATCTTCTATGGGTGAGAGGAATCAAAGCTCACGTAGTTCCATTATAATTTTAAGATATTTCCCCTTTGGAAATTTACAATTTTGTAATTATCAATCATCATTATCAATTGATCCTTCAGCTCCGGTTCCGCTTGCACTTGTTGTTGCAGATGCATTATCGAATAAGTCTTTAAAATCATCGGGGGCATCTTCTTGTTGTCTCAGATCAGCTCGAGTCTAATCATCCACACGAGTTGTTGCTTCTAGAGTGCTTGGATGTAATGAAGATCGTCTAGCTTCCAATATATTGCCTCCCAAGCTGAAGGTTTGCTCAACCGCAACGGTGGCAATAGGTGCTGCCAATATCTCTTTAGCAATAATTGATAAAACAAGATATATATTTTGATGTCGGTTCCACCATTTAAGGATTTTAAAATTCTTACTAACTAAACTTTCAATATGAAACTCGAAATTTGTAGATAAATAATTATCTAATTGAGGGTTATTAGTTGTCGTATCTATAGTTTTTTTATTTCGTTGCAGTAACCAACGATCCTCTGCGCTAAGTCTTGTTTGAATTACTGGTTCGCTACTACTAGATTCATCTAATGTTCCTAAGTTATATCTTACAATATAATCATTAAATAACTCAATTAAATCATTTCTTAATCTCATTATTTTTCTTGTAATATCAATATCATCTAATATTCCTAAATAAACATAGTAAGCTTGTAAAGCACTATTCAAACCTTCTAATTTAAATATAGGATCAAAAACAGCAGCAATATGATAAAGTAAATGAATTTCTCTAAAATAATTCAACATTTTACCTTCATAACAGTAATGGCTTCTAACAAAACAATATCATTAGGATCGTTACTTTCAAGATGTTCATTGAGAGTACCAACAATATTCAAACTTTCAAGAAGAAATAAATGTGCTGTAGGATAATAAACTCCGCTAAAAATTAAAGTAACATCATTAAAAACTTTTAAAATTTCTAAAAAATTTCACAAATATCCCATTGACTAGGAAAAAAGTGTGATATTTTGAATATGTTGAAGAACAAAAAACTACATAATGCATATTTGTATTGTAATGCTTGACATAAAAGAAAATAAGTTGAATTCCAACGTGCTGGAACATCTCTTGAAAATTTAATCGGTTTAATACCATTTGTTTTATAAAACTTGGTCCATTCTCTCCTAACTTGAGAATATGACCAAATACAATTAAGTGTTGTCTTAATATGATCAATAAAATGTGATAATTTTTGCAGACCATCTTGAACACATAAGTTAAGGACATGACATGTGCAACAAATATGAAAAAATCGACCTCCTAAATTTGGTTGACATATTTCTTTTAAATCATTGATGGATTCAGTATTTGCAGATGCATTATCAAATTCAATTGTTAAAATTTTATCTACTAAACCATATTTATCAAAAATTACATTCATCATTCTATAAATATTTTGTGCAGTATGTTGGTCATCAAAAACTCTAAATGCAATAAGTCATTTTTGCATGGTAAAAGATGCATCAATCAAATGACAAGTTACACCCATGTATGAGTGTGTTCGCCAATGGTCACTCCAAATACCAGAACATATAGAAATACGACATTTAATATATTTAAATATTTCATTTAAAATAATTTTACCATCTTTGTATAATTTAAAAATATGACGTTTTGTTGTGTTTCGAGTCATTCTACATGCAGCAGGATTTAAAACATTATGCACGTAATTAGTAAAATGAAGTTTTTCACCAAAGCTTAAAGAAATATGTGTCATACAAGTTAATTTCGCAAATTCTTCTCTATTTTTTGCATCAGAATATTTAAATAAATCTACAGCACTCGTACCTCTATTAGATGATGCGTACCTGGCCATTTGAGTTTGCGTCGTATCAAGTCCAAGTTCAACCGCATGATGTCTTTCCATGTGTTTGATCATATTGATGTATCCACCAGAAAATTTGTAGGAACCCCCATAATGGTTGCATACTGCTCTTGAACCTTCATCGATATCGTCTAAATGAAAATGAATTTTGAAAACATCCGAGAAACGAGGCTTTACTTATCTTCTCCGTGATTGTGAACCGACACTAGGGCCGCTCTCTTGGGTTGACATATTTGACCGGTTCGGTTCTCAGATGAGCTTGCCATTTTTTGTTTAAGAAGAATAAGAAATTTGAGAATGATAATAGCAAATTTGTTATTATAAATGAGAAAATTGAGAATAAGAGGATGATAGGAATTGAGAGAGTTAAGGAATTAGTGTGTTGAAATAATAAAAAATGACCACTTGTTGATGGTGTTTTTAAGCACTATGATATTTAAGGAGTACGACAAGGGTAAAAAGGTAATTCCCTTCTCAGTCGAAATCATTAATGCCGACCCGGTCACATGAGTGAGGAGCCGAGCACTTTATGATCGGTAACCCGACTACTTAAAGATCGGATGACCGGGCAATTATCAGGTCGACAGCACACTCTCAGTACAAAAGACTATCATGACCGACCACATGAGGACCGGGAATATGGCGGGATATGCTCCAGAGGATAAGTTATCATACTTTCATGGGGAAAACTGATGAGTCAGAGTCCTAGTAGGATAAAGAAAGTAAATGTAGTTTTAATTAGGAATCCTTATGGGAAAAAAAGGAATAGTTTTAACTAGGATTCTTTATGGGAAAATGAAATTGTTTCAACTAGGAAATTCTTGTACAAATAGGAATATGATTTCTACACTATTATAAATAAGAGGGTAAAGTGAGTGTAGAAGGACAAGTTGAAAGCATCTAAAAAATCATCACAAGAGTGAGGGATTAGAATCATCAAGTTCCGATTTGTAAAAGCAAAGGAGAGACCCGAGGAGTGTATTTGAGTAATAAAAAGTACCACCATGTTCTTGTCCGTGGACGTAGGTCGGATCCCAAAATCCACCGAACCACGTTAAATCACCTTGTCTGATTGGCGTATTTCCTTGTTTTCCGCTAAGTTTGCTTTTGGTTTCCCGCATAACCAAACAAATTCACAGTTGGAGGAGGATTCCCTCGAAGGTGATATTCCTGTATTACCCTGAGACTAAAATCAGCCGTCAACAGTTGGCGCCGTCTGTGGGGAATCCTACAAAAAGCAACTCGCGTAGTAAGACAATGGCGGAAGGCGGAAACCAACAATCATCAGGGAGCTCGGCTGCAGATTGGATGGAGAAGATCGAGGAAAACCTTAGGAAAGAAAGGGAGGAAAACCAAACTCTGCTAAAAGCCATAGTAGACCGGTTAGAAAAGATGGAAGGAACACACGACGGAAAGTTCGAGGCCGGGACTAGCCGACGAAGGAACGAAACAGCAGAGGGAAAAAGAATTGTCGATACAAGTGAGGACAACAGACCCCGGAGGAGGGGTCCCTACAGGGTAAGATCCGTGGTAGTACAAAGGGATTCCCAAACCGAGGACACATGGGAAGAGGAAGATGACAAATCATCACCAGATCCCTCCTACGATAGCCCTCACAGTACCCGGAGGAGAGGAAAAGAACATACCAAAGAAGTGCGGGACGACACCGACCCTGAGAAGCGCCACTCCCGAGGTAGCAGAAAGAAAAGAAACCACAGGGGGCGGCATGGAACCAGGGACAGCGATATGAAATCTTGGTTACGGGAGGAGCTGGTCAAATGGGGAGTATACCCCAATACAAACAGGGGAGATGTCCAGGACATCAAAGATGAGTCCCCCCTCACGGAGGAAATAAAATCGGAGAAATTCCCAAAAAGATTCAGCATGCCGACCATGACACCATACAAGGACCGTACCGATCCCAAAACCCACATCGAAGACTTCGTCCTACTAATGGAGGTACAATGGGTAACAGAGGACGCCATTTGCAAAGTGTTCCCCTTAACTCTAGCCGGACCGGCCATCCTATGGTATAGAAGTCTGGCCCCGGGGAGAATTCAGAGCTTCTCCCAACTTAAGAAGTCGTTTATCCGGCACTTCAAAGGAGCCTGCACCCCCAAAAAAACAATAGGAGAACTAAGGCTCATGAGACAAAGAGACGACGAAACACTGAAAAGCTTCATTGAAAGGTACCACAACACTGTACTCGAGGTCGGAGGGTACGAATCCAAGAAGCCCTGGAAAGTCTGAAAGGGGCCCTAAGGGTCGGGAAACTGTGGACCCACCTGAGGATCCACGAGACACCAGACTACGCTACCGCACTGGAGGTAGCCCGGAAGTACGTTCTACTAGAAAGCGAAGAAAAAGTATCCCGGAGGGGGACAACCGCCAGAGAAAGGGTGACAAGGAGGGAAGACCACCGGCGATCGGAAAGAGAATTCCGGAAGTTCAATCCAAGACCCAAAGAATTCAAGCCAATGGCACAAAAGGATCAAGGAAAATGGCCCACAACTCAAGTAAACCATGTGGTCCGAGAGGAAGCGTACATTCCCCTAAGCAAGCCGCCAGGGGAAATCATCATGGAGATACGGGAGAAAGGCCTCTTAATAGAACCCGACCTCAGGAGGTTTCCCCCAGACAGAAAAACAAAAAAGATTCTACTGCCTACACACACAATCTAAAAGGGCACACAACCGATGAATGCAGAGACCTGCGGGAGCAGGTGGAAGACTTGGTAAAAGAAGGCTATCTCGGTGTGTACATAGACCATTCGGTTTTTTAGGTCGACCAAGTTGATAGCGGAAGTCATTCGGTCGGATGCGTAGAATGCTGAGATGCAGAGAAAATGTATTAAGAAGAGCCTTGCTTGTAGTGACCCTTGTAGAGTTGCAAGAAAGGCAACGGATCCTAAAAAGGTGAGTAAGACCTCTTCTGTCTTAGGTTGACATTTGATTATACTTGTTTGTTATGGCTCACACAATGGTTTTGATATTTGTTTTACGGCGGGTCTGCTCTTGTACCGCTGAGTCCGTTTTGTTGATATTATTTTCCGGCTCGGGTCTGCTCTTGTACCGCCGAGACCGATGTCTCTTTCCGGCTCAGGTCTGCTCTTGTACCGCCGAGACCGATGTTTCTTTCCGGCTCGGGTCTGCTCTTGTACCGCCGAGACCGATGTTTCCTTCCGGCTCGGGTCTGCTCTTGTACCACCGAGACCGATGTTTCTTTCCGACTCGGGTCTGCTCTTGTACCGTCGAGACCGATGTTTCTTTCCGGCTCGGGTCTGCTCTTGTACCGCCGAGACCGATGTTTCTTTTCGGCTCGGGGCTGGATGTCGTTCCGCCGATGCCACTTGTTTATTCGGCTCGGGGCTGGATTTCGTTCCGCCGAGGCCGCTTGTTTATTCGGCTCGGGGCTGGATTTCGTTCCGCCGAGGCCGCTTGGTTATTCGGCTCGGGGCTGGATTTCGTTCCATCGAGGCCGCTTGGTTATTTGGCTCGGGGCTGGATTTCATTCCGTCGAGGCCTTATGGTTTATTCAGCTCGGGGTCGGGTTACGTCCCACCGAGTCGGCTTCTTTGGACTGGGGATGTAACATTCCCCCAGAGCCAAGTCTTTCTTTCAGCTCGGGGTCGGGTTACGTCCCACCGAGTCGGCTTCTTTGGACTGGGGATGTAACATTCCTCCAGAGCCAAGTCTTTCTTTCAGCTCGGGGTCGGGTTACATCCCACTGAGTCGGCTTCTTTGGACTGGGGATGTAACATTCCCCCAGAGCCAAGTCTTTATTCAGCTCGGGGTCGGGTTACGTCCCACCGAGTCGGCTTTTTTGGACTGGGGATGTAATATTCCCCCAGATCCAAGTCTTTATTCAGCTCGGGGTCGGGTTACGTCCCACCGAGTCGACTTCTTTGGACTGTGGATGTAACATTCCCCCAGAGCCAAGTCTTTCTTTTAGCTCGGGGTCGGGTTACGTCCCACCGAGTCGGCTTATTTGGACTGAGGATGTAACATTCCCCCAGAGCCAAGTCTTTCTTTCAGCTCGGGGTCGGGTTACATCCCACCGAGTCGGCTCTATTGGTCTGGGGAGGGGACATTCCCCCAGAGCCAAATGCTCTATTCAGCTCGGGGTCGGGTTACGTCCCACCGAGTCGATCGTCATCAGCAAAAGGGCAAAGCATTTTCTCCACTGGTAGATATCGGGATCCTTGTTGACTGAGCACATGAAGGTGGCAGGAAGGACCAGATTTACCGCCAAGGCATTTTTCTCTGCGGTTCCTGGAGTGACCACCGACGGATTCATCGGCACACCATATTTTTTTATAGTTCCCGACATCAACTCGCAAACTCGTTGTTACCGAGAACTAGGGGATAGATGTTGATGGTGTTTTTAAGCACTAAGATATTTAAGCAGCACGGGATGGGTAAAATGGTAAATTCCCTTGTTGATCGAGATCATTAATACCGACCCGACCACATGAGTTAGGGGTCGATCACTTATGATCGGTAACCCGACCACTTAAGATCGAATGACCAGCCATTATCAGATCAACAACAACATTCTCAGTTCAAATGACTATTATGACCGACCTCATAAAGACCGACCAGATAGCGAGATATGCTCCAGAAGATGACACCCTATTCTTACGGAT
Organism: Zanthoxylum bungeanum; assembly: GCA_019454045.1. Lineage (NCBI taxonomy): Eukaryota > Viridiplantae > Streptophyta > Magnoliopsida > Sapindales > Rutaceae > Zanthoxylum > Zanthoxylum bungeanum. The sequence goes on from SKCR01033700.1 coordinate 91,991, forward strand.
AAGATGACAAGTTATCCTATTTTCATGGGGAAAACTGGTGAGTCAGAGTCCTAGTAGGATAAAGAAAGTAAGAGTAGTTTTAATTAGGAATCCTTATGGGAAAAGTGAATAGTTTTGAGTAGGAATCCTGATAGGAAAAGGAAACCATCTCCAACTGGGAATTCTTGTACAAATAGGAATATGATTTCTTCACCATTATAAATAGAAGGGTAGAGTGTGCATAAGGGGAAGAAGTTAAAAAAAAAAAAAGAAAAAAGGTTGAGAACAAGTTGAAAGTTGAGATGAGAATGAGGAGGAGAATCAGAATCATTACCATCAGACTTGTAAAAAACAAGAAGCAGAGCTGAGAAGCGTGTTTGAGTAATAAAAGTATCATCCTTTTTGTGCCCGTGGACGTAGGTCGGACCAAGATCCACGAACCACGTTAAATCTCCTTTTCGATTGGTGCATTTAATCTGTCTTTTGCTAAATTTGCTTTTGGTCCCCCATAACCAAACAAATTCACTATTGAGGGAGGATTAGTCTCGGGAGTGATATTCCCTTATTGCCCCTGAGACCAAAATCAGCCGTCAACAGTTGGCGCCGTCTGTGGGGAATCCTACAAAAAGCAACTCGCGTAGTAAGACAATGGCGGAAGGCGGAAACCAACAATCATCAGGGAGCTCGGCTGCAGATTGGATGGAGAAGATCGAGGAAAACCTTAGGAAAGAAAGGGAGGAAAACCAAACTCTGCTAAAAGCCATAGTAGACCGGTTAGAAAAGATGGAAGGAACACACGACGGAAAGTTCGAGGCCGGGACTAGCCGACGAAGGAACGAAACAGCAGAGGGAAAAAGAATTGTCGATACAAGTGAGGACAACAGACCCCGGAGGAGGGGTCCCTACAGGGTAAGATCTGTGGTGGTGCAGAGAGATTCCCAGACCGAGGACATGTGGGAGGAAGAGGAGGACAAATCGTCACCAGACTCCTTCTATGAAGGCCCTCACAACACTAGGAGAAGAAGGAAAGAATATGACGAAAAAGAACGGGAAGATACCGAGCCTGAGAGGCACCACTCCCAAGATAAAAGAAAGAAAGGAAACCGCAGGAGGCGGTATGGAACCAAAGACAGCAGCATGAAATCTTGGTTACGAGAGGAGCTAGCCAAATGGGGAGTATGCACCAAAACCGATACAGCAGATGCTCGAGACGACGGGGTTGAATCTCCCTTCACAGAAGAAATAAGGTCGGTAAAATTCCCAAGACGTTTCAACATGCCATCCATGACGCCCTACAAAGGCCATTCAGATCCAAAGTCCCATATTGAAAGTTTTGTCCTATTAATGGAGGTCCAAGGAGTAGTAGGGGATGCCGTTTGCAAAGTTTTCCTCTAACCTTGGGAGGATCTGCCATTCTGTGGTTCAGAAGTCTAGCCTCAGGGAGCATCGGAAGCTTCGCGCAACTCAGGAAGTCATTTGTTCGGCACTTCAAAGGGGCATGCGTCCCAAAGAAAATGGTGGGAGAATTGAGACTGATGAAGCAGGGGGATGATGAGCCCCTGAGGAATTTTATTGAAAGGTACAAATTTGGTGCTCGAGGTCGGAGCGTACGAGTCATCCGAAGCGCTAGAAAGTCTCAAGAGAGGTCTGAAGGTCGGGAAGTTGTGGACTCACCTGAGGATTCAAGACGTATCGGATTATGCCACTGCCCTGGAGTTGGCCAGGAAGTTTATCTTAATAGAGGAGGAGAAAAAGATTGTCCGGGGAGTAGACACCCGAAAGGCTAAGATACTCAGGTCAGACAATCAGTGGGATTCGATCAGAAATTTGAGGAGACCGGTCCCGGAGCAGAAGAAACTCAGAACGACACCTCCGAGTAGTATGTTCAAGAGATAAAGTCATCTGTCCAAGTCAACCGTGTCGCGGGGAGGACAGTATACACCCCCCTGAACAAACCTATGGCCCAGATAGTTCGGGAAATCCAGAATAAAGGTCTGTTGGCCGAGCCTAATTTGAGGAGGTTCCTTATTGAGGAGGGAAATAGTAGGGCTTACTGTATCTACCATAACGTAAAGGGACATACCACGAATGGGTGCAAAGACCTGCGTGAGCAGGTGGAAGACTTGGTGAAAGAAGGCTATCTCAGTGAGTACATAGACCATTCGGTTTTTTAGGACGACCAAGTTGATAGCGAAAGTCATCCGGTCGGATGCGTGGAATGCTGAGATGCAGAGATGACGTATTAAGAAGAGCCTTACTTGTAGTGACCCTTGTAGAGTTGCAAGAAAGACAACGGATCCCAAAAATGTGAGTAAAACTTCTTCTGTCTTAGGCTGACATTTATTTATGCTTGTTTGTTATGGCCCACACAATGATTTTGATATTTGTTTTACGGCTCGGGTCTGCTCTTGTACCGCCGAGTCCGTTTTGTTGATATTTGTTTTACGCGCTCGGGTCTGCTCTTGTACCGCCGAGACCGATGTTTCTTTTCAGCTCGGGTCTGCTCTTGTACCGCCGAGACCGAGTCTCTTTCCGGCTCGGGTCTGCTCTTGTACCGCCGAGACCGATGTCTCTTTCCGGCTCGGGTCTGCTCTTGTACCGCCGAGACCGATTTTTCTTTCCGGCTCGAGTCTGCTATTCAACCGCCGAGACCGATGTTTCTTTCCGACTCGGGTCTGCTCTTGTACCGCCGAGATCGATGTTTCTTTCCGGTTCGGGTCTGCCGAGACCGATGTTACTTTCCGGTTCGGTCTGCTCTTGTACCGCTGAGACCGATGTTTCCTTCCGACTCGGGTCTGCTCTTGTACCGCCGAGATCGATGTTTCTTTCCGGCTCGGGTCTGCTCTTGTACCGCCGAGATCGATGTTTCTTTCCGGTTCGGGTCTGCCGAGACGATGTTACTTTCACTTTCGGTTCGGTCTGCTCTGTACCGCCGAGGCCACTTGTTTATTCGGCTCGGGGCTGGATTTCGTTCCGCCGAGGCCACCTGTTTATTCGGCTCGGGGCTGGATTTCATTCCGCCGAGGCCGCTTGGTTATTCGGCTCGGGGCTGGATTTCATTCCGCCGAGGCCGCTTGGTTATTCAACTCGGGGTCGGGTTATGTCCCACCGAGTCGGCTTCTGTAGACTGGGGATGTAATATTCCCCCAGAGCCAAGTCTTTCTTTCAGCTCGGGGTCGGGTTACGTCCCACCGAGTCGGCTTCTGTAGACTGGGGATGTATCATTCCCCCAGAGCCAAGTCTTTCTTTTAGCTCGGGGTCGGGTTACGTCCCACCGAGTCGGCTTCTGTAGACTGGGGATGTATCATTCCCCCAGAGCCAAGTCTTTCTTTTAGCTCGGGGTCGGGTTACGTCCCACCGAGTCGGCTTCTTTGGACTGGGAATGTAATATTCCCCCAGAGCCAAATGTTCTTCTCAGCTCGGGGTCGTGTTACGTCCCAACGAGTCGATCGTCATCATCATAAGGGCAAAGCATTTTTTCCACGGGTAGATATCAGGATCCTCGTTGATTGAGCACATGAAGGTGGCAGGAAAGATCAGATCTGCAGCCAATGTATTTTTCTTTGCGGTTCCTGGAGTGACCACCGACGGATTCATCGGCACACCATCTTTTTTTATAGTTCCCGGCATCAACTCGCAAACTCGTTGTTACCGAGAACTAGGGGATAGATGTTGATGGTGTTTTTAAGCACTATGATATTTAAGGAGTACGACAAGGGTAAAAAGGTAATTCCCTTCTCAGTCGAAATCATTAATGCCGACCCGGTCACATGAGTGAGGAGCCGAGCACTTTATGATCGGTAACCCGACTACTTAAAGATCGGATGACCGGGCAATTATCAGGTCGACAGCACACTCTCAGTACAAAAGACTATCATGACCGACCACATGAGGACCGGGAATATGGCGGGATATGCTCCAGAGGATAAGTTATCATACTTTCATGGGGAAAACTGATGAGTCAGAGTCCTAGTAGGATAAAGAAAGTAAATGTAGTTTTAATTAGGAATCCTTATGGGAAAAAAGGAATAGTTTTAACTAGGATTCTTTATGGGAAAATGAAATTGTTTCAACTAGGAAATTCTTGTACAAATAGGAATATGATTTCTACACTATTATAAATAGGAGGGTAAAGTGAGTGTAGAAGGACAAGTTGAAAGCATCTAAAAAATCATCACAAGAGTGAGGGATTAGAATCATCAAGTTCCGATTTGTAAAAGCAAAGGAGAGACCCGAGGAGTGTATTTGAGTAATAAAAAGTACCATCATGTTCTTGTCCGTGGACGTAGGTCGGATCCCAAAATCCACCGAACCACGTTAAATCACCTTGTCTGATTGGCGTATTTCCTTGTTTTCCGCTAAGTTTGCTTTTGGTTTCCCGCATAACCAAACAAATTCACAGTTGGAGGAGGATTCCCTCGAAGGTGATATTCCTGTATTACCCTGAGACTAAAATCCACCGTCAACACCACTATTTATAAAATTTTAGAATCTTTTTTGATACCGAAAATGTCTCTAAAAATAACCATTTTATTACCGTTATTAGGGGTATATTAGGAATTACAAAAACATTTTTTATGGCCGTTGGCCTTTTTTTAATTAGGCTCCCTGCCCCTCCCCCAACGGCTAGTAGCTGTTGGGGAGGGTTCCTGAACCCTACGGTTCCAACAGTAACTCTACAATTCCAATGGTTCCAACCGATTCAGTTGGGGGTGGTTCCGGTTTCGAACCGGAACCGTGACCGTGACCGGATCTACCTTCATAAAGGTGGGAATGGACGAAGAGTTAAATTTTTTTTGGCAAGAGTTAAATATTTTTAAGAGAAATTTTGTAGATGATGGAAATGGACGAAGAATTAAGAGGGAAAATTGATTTTGTTTTCGGATTGAAAATATTGTTTTGATAATGGAGGAGAGAGAAAAAAAATTAAAGAGATATAAGGACGCGTTTTTGTTTATTATTAGAGTTGTTATGGTGGGCTCCAAATTAAGAGAAAAGAAACCAATTTATTTAAAATTCTAGGAGACTCTAATAAGAAGAAGGAAAATAAATTATTTTAATGTTTAAAAAAATAAAAAATAAAATATTTTAAATTGAATTTTGAATTGAATCTTAAAATTTTAGTTATAAATATATATTAAAAATTAAAAATATATACTTATAACTAAATTACCATGCAGACTGGCGTAACGATATTTTAATCTTATAATTTTGAAAATATAAGATTTAATCCACGTCGTTAAATATCTTTGTTAATTTTGAGTCGGATTTAATCCAATTAACATTAAATGATTTGAGTACCTTAAGAACTATTCAAATATAGGAAAATATTATTTCAAAATTAGAATAAAAAGGACTAGTAAAAAATATTTAACAACATCAACTAAAACTTGTATTTCATAAAATTACAGTAACTAAAGTTTGTATTTATAAAATTAAAAAAATATATGTTATTACGACACTATATGGGAAAATTGAGTATCATTTTCTCTAAAATTTATTAGAGACTTTAAATGTTGATTGATGATCTTCATATGGTTAAGCTTTGATGTTAATTATATACGCTATAATTAAGGCATGTTAAATCTAACTTTTTTTTTTTTGTTTGGAAAATGTAAATTCTAACTTAAGCATATATGATTAGATATTTAGGTTGAGATTAGAGAGTCATAAATGAAAATCACATTTAATTGAAGAAACCCAATAAGCAAAAACCTTAAGTAGGAAAGAATCATGATTACAAATAAGGAAATGTTTTAAAAATTTATTTAAGGAAAGTTTTAATGTGAAAAAGAAAAAAAAAATTATTATTAATTTGATAATTTTTTTCATTCCTATAAAAATGATGTCAAAATTTTTCTTAAATAAATTATTAATGAGCATAACCCTACAAATAATCATAAAAATAAATTAAATGAAAAAATAAAAGACCAGAACCAATGAAAATCGTCCACGTGGACATTTCTTATTTCAACTAGAAGAATCCGTACGTGGATTTACCGTATCAACTAGCAGTCAAACCTAACGTAAGCCCAAAATATTGTCCTAAGCACTAGCAGTATGCAGAAAATCATAGAAACGGAGACGTTTTGATTTAAAAACTATTCGAAACGCAGCGTTTCAACAGCGTTAGCACCTGTCAGAAGTGGGGTCCACTACATTCTTCTCCGAGAGTTTGAACTCTACAACGTTCAGACAGGAAAAAAGCAATTTTTATTTTAAATTTGGCTCTAAAAATAATTAAAAAAAAAAACAAAAACAAAAACAAAAACAAAAACAAACCAACTTCGAGGATATCAAAAGTGACACGTGTAATCTCCGGCGATGGCTTCACTGCCGCCGCTAATGGCACCACCTGCCGCACCGGACACAGACTCCAGTTTCTCTCCTCCGCCACCTCCGCAGTTTAACGGTACTGTTTCTGCACCAGCTCCAGACAACACTACGGCGGGGACGCCAGCGAACGGATCAACAGCAGGGACTCGGCCGCTGTCTCCGGGGAATAGAGAGCTTCCGCCGGGGGTGCTGGCGGGGGTGGTTGTTGGAGTGGTGATTGGCGCTGGAATTGTCTTAGCTGCCGTGGGCATTTTCGTATGTTTCTATAAGAGGAGGAAGCGGAAGCTTGCTGCTCAAAATCTTCCCTTCCATGGACCCAAAAGTAATTTTTTTAAATATTATAAGTGAATTGTTTCACACTAATTATATTTAGAGTAATTTTCGTTTTACTTTACTTTAGTATATAGATTGATTAGGGTTTGGTCTATGTAAGCAATTTTTTTTTTTTTTTTTTGGTTGGATGGTGTTTGGAATTTTTTCATGTTCATTACAAATATTAATATATTACATATAAAAATGTTATGATTTTTGCTAGTAACAAGTATGAGTTTGCGGTTCACTTGTTCAACATGTTAGGCTTCTACTTGATTCTTTTTGCTGTAGTACACTCTTTTAAGAAATATTTTTTTTCTAAGTTCTTTGGTGTTCAGTTGTTGTAAAAGAGGTATTTTGTTAAATTCTACAGATGACCCTTTCGCTGGCCAACCTCATCATTGGCAACAGAATGGGTCTCCACCAAGTGATTACCAAGAACCGCCAAAGCCTTATTCTCAACCAGTGCCTGTTTCAGCTTTCAACAAACCTCCTTCGACAAGTAGCAGTTTAGACTCGGATAAACCTTTCCCTCCAGCATCGCTGGGCATTCCCCTTGGAAATTTTAAGAGCACATTTACTTATGAAGAACTAAAGGTGGCAACAGATAATTTCTCTGAAGCCAACCTACTTGGTCAAGGTGGTTTTGGTTATGTCCACAAGGGAGTCCTTGCAAATGGGAAAGTGGTTGCAATCAAACAGCTAAAAACTGGAAGTGGACAGGGGGAGCGTGAATTTCGTGCTGAGATTGAGATCATTAGCCATGTGCATCACCGACATCTTGTTTCTCTGAATGGATACTGCATATTTGGGGCCCAGAGATTGCTTGTTTATGAGTTTGTTCCGAACAAAACCTTGGAATTCCATTTACACGGTTAGTCCTTCTTATGATCAGATTTTGTTGCTCATATGAGGATGCAGATAGGTAAAAATTGAAAGAGGAAAAGATAAATTCATTCGCTTCACTAATAATTTGATTTAGTCGTGCTAAGTTTACTTACAGGAAAGAAGTTTTCTTGACAACATGTAAAATTTTTACAAGAGTTAGTTCCGGAGAGCCCAAAGATTTTCATATGGTTCACGTAGATTTCTTTTTCCTGATCTTTTTTAGTTTTATTTATTTATCTTTTTCCAATTTTTTTGGGGTCATTCACAGTTGATAAAAGTGCCATCGGGGATTTTAAAGTTTTCTTGCATATGCTGCAAACTATAAACCTACCTAAAAGTATAAGATTTATTTGTTTCAATGTTGTTTATATGAGTTTCAGTAATAATAGGTATTAACTAATCTTAGAATATTTCTTAGAAAGTAATGGAGAATCCTATTAGGTGTAACAATGAGCAAACGTGGAGATTAGAATTTAGAATTAAAAAATTGATGATCCATCTGTAGGAGTCTGTTTCAGAATTCATTGACCTCAGAATGCTAGTTGAATAGGGCTTTACTGACCCCTGGAGTTCTTCTTTGTGAAAGTTTGATTGAAATGAATTATGAAAACTGTTAGGTTTCACAACTGGATCCTAGAAGTGGGAAAATTATGTCTTAAAACTATGAATTCTGGTCTCATCAGATAAAAATAATTTTCAGGGAAGGAGAGACCGGTTATGAACTGGCCAACTAGAATGAAAATTGCTTTAGGTTCAGCCAGAGGATTGGCCTATCTGCATGAGGACTGTGAGTATTCTAATATTCTTTTGAACTCTTTTCACATCTTAAGCTTGTGCAAAATTTAAGGTAATGTCATGTAGTTTCTCTCCTATTGTGGAAAATATATCATCAGGTCAGCCCAAGATTATACACCGTGATATTAAGTCAGCTAACATTCTTCTTGATGATAGCTTTGAGGCAAAGGTATGGCATAGATTTATTGTTCTGTGTTTGGTTTCTGTTTCCTTTTTTTTTTGGAAATTTCAGTGGAATCAGTTTTTAAGCGCAATATTCACCTACATTTCCTTCCAAATGGAGGGTCTCTTTTCTTCTATAATGTTATAAGCTCTTTGCCAATTTGTAAATTAAAATCTTATGGTTAAGTATTGCTTCACATTGGAGTGGGAAAATTTATTGGTTGAACACCCTTCGTAATTGATAAAATCATGGTGCACCGGTGATTATTAATTTGGGAAAAACTATATTTTAAGGTCTTAAATTAAGTGTGTGTTTTCATGAATAGATTTTCTTTAATATTTGTAGAAACATATTGTTTATTTCCAATTGCATGTAGCTCTATAAAGAGTGCAATTCATTTCGATTTATTGCTCTAGATGCTTTAATGTTGACCTTTGTGAAAATGAATTTACTTGTACTGTTTCTCAGGTGGCAGATTTTGGACTTGCTAAGTACTCTTTAGATACTGATACTCATGTCTCCACTCGAGTTATGGGAACTTTTGGGTAAAATACATCTTCCACATTATTTTTGAATAACTCCCCTGCTGCCATTCCTAGAATGCTTCTCGTCTTGAATGGACTCTCCGCGTGACTTCTCATGCACATTCACCTCATGCAGTTACTTGGCTCCGGAGTATGCCTCCTCTGGGAAGCTCACTGAGAAGTCGGACGTCTTCTCCTTTGGTGTCCTGCTCCTGGAGTTGATTACTGGATTCAGACCTCATGATAAAGCTAATACCTTTGCTGATGATAGTATGGTTGACTGGGTATGTATTCTGTCCGTGAGCTTCATTCAGTTTAACATGACTAAATCAACCATGTGCTATAGAACTGAGAAAAAGATTACTAGCTGAGGTTGAGTTGATCTACTATTCAGTGTTAGTTTTTTTTTTGCTGATTCCTCAGTTGAACAGGCTAGTGGCTGGTGAAAAGATCCAATGACCTGCTGGCATAAGTATGAATTTGTTGCTGAAAGTTTGGGACAGTTAGCCAACTGCAAGTAGCTTTCATGAGCACACATTGATTAAACTTGCTTTATGTGAAAATATTTTGTACCTTAATGCAGTTTTTATGCGTTGGGAATTGTAGAAAGATGTTGTAAAGAGAATCAAGTGAAATATCTTTAAGGATTCTGTCATTCTGTGATATTCCTTCCCCCCCTTTTAGGTCCTTTTATTTTGTGCTAGTTGAAAATTTTTCTCAGGAAAAATAACATAAACTGTTTTGAATTTTAGGCAAAACCTTTGCTTGCACAAGCTCTGGAAGACAGCAACTTTGATGCTCTTGTTGATAAGAAGTTGGAAGAGTACGATTTAGGTGAAATGGCTCGAATGGTTGCTTGTGCTGCTGCCTGCATACGACATTCTGCAAGGCGCCGTCCACGAATGAGCCAGGTAATTTTCACCGAGTGCTAGATAGTTACAAGTATCTTCAGTTTCTCAGTTGACTCCAGAGTTTGGAATTGTATGGCTTTCCCTATTGAGTTAATAAATAACCAATTTTTGATCCTAATTACAAGTATTTTTGACAAAGTGAGAGATGTCAATTAATATAAAAATAAAACCAAAATTATATCCCTAATTACAAGATCTTGCAACTAAACCTTTTGCAACTATTATTCCAAGCAGATAGTTCGAGTTTTGGAAGGAAATATGCCTCTGGACGATCTGAATGAAGGAATCACACCAGGGCACAGCACAATATATGGTTCGTATGGAGGCTCAGATTATAACTCTATGCAGTACCGGGAAGACATGAAAAAATTCAGGAAGATAGCGCTAGAAAGCGTAGAGCTTGGTAGTAGCGACTGCAGTGGGCTCACCAGTGATTACGGTCAGAACCCATCTAGCTCGAGTACAGATGATCGGCAAACCACCCAAGAGAGCGAACCACAAAAGACACTGAAAGACACCCATGTTATCAATCAAAGCTCTTGATAATTGATAAACATTTTTCTGGGTAAATACTCAATTCTTACTGATGCCACTCCTTCCATCATTTAAACCTTATGTATGACTACTACATCTCACATGACAGAATCTTAAGAAGAAAATCGGGGCCTGCCTTTCAATGGTGGGTATTGTTGATCAAATATTGGAAAAAGAAGAAACAAATCAGCTTTCTGACCACATTTGTTCGCGATGCATATTCTTTTCTTCGCATCTCAAAGTTTTTACACAGAGATTATCCGTTTTAGAAAATTTTTATTCTTTCTGATCCATTAAATCCCAACAACATATGAACAGTTGGGGAGTGGGAGGAAGGTTTTTGCACTGAGCATTATTTTGGTTATTATCTAGAGTTTTTGAAATAGTTTGGCTTGTATATCTTCTTAATGACTGTAAATGGAGTAGAGTTGTTTATTCATTTGACAAAATAACTTCTTGATGACATTTTTATATTTTGGAGATCACCACTTTTCCAATACTGTTTTTAATGTCTACCATTTACCTCTATTTTTTTTAATACCCAATTACCTATCAGCACTTCAAAAAAACTATGAAGATTTTACAATTAAAAGACTATTATATTAACATGATAATTAATATATTATCATATCAAATAGAAGTATTGATAAGAATGGCAATCCATTCTGAATATGTTTGAGACTAAAAAATATGTTTTGAATTTTGATTGATTTTTTGAATCGATCAAAAAATCATCTCAAATTTTGATTAGAATTTTGAATTTTTAAGTTAAAATTCAAATTTCAGACTAAAAATATGTTGAATTTAAAATCTTTTCAAGTTAAAAATACACTTTTAAAAATACATATATTCTAAAAAAACATACCAAATAGCAGCCTTATTTATTCGACAAAATTTTAGAAAATGCAGTGACATTTCCGTTTATCCTTAGTTTTTTAATTTTGTTTCTTATTAAAGACACGTGGGCTAAGTCTTTTATGCCACGTTGCTTAAACTTCTGTCCAATCTAAACAAAGCGAAGTTAAAAACCCAGACGTATCTCTCAAGATGCAGAGATCAAACTCAGGTTCCAGCTAAATCAAACAACCACGTTTAAAACTGATTCTCGATCCTATTCGTGTTCTGGGTTCCTTTTAAAATCTTTTATTTATTTCAATAGACTTTTGTAAAATCAATGGAAGCTACGAAAGAAAAAACAGGAGGATTACTGGACACCATCCTCCCTCCACGTCTCGAAGACGCCGGACTCGAAGACTGCGCTTTGCCACCGGACTCCATCAAAGAAGCCTTCTTCAAAGCCGCCTCAGCTGTGAAGTCACGCGCCGCCTCATTCTTGCACGAAGACGACGCGCCGGGCGGGTGCGTGGACGACCCGTGGCCGAGGGCCAAGGATGTCTCGGACGACGTGGTGGGTGCGGGCGCGCTTCCCGACTCGCCGGGACCTTGTGGAGTGGTGAAGGGCGGCGGGGTTTTCGGAGGATGGCGAGGATAAGGTTGTGGTTGTGGGGAGTGGGGGTGGTGGTGGCAAAGGAGAGAAGAAGAAAGAAAGAGGAAGCGAGAAGCCGCGTTTGGTTGAAGGGTTTATGTAAGATTTATTGCAACTAGTACTTTGTTAATCACTTAGTTGTATTGTATCTCCTTCAAAAGTTCAAACAAGATTGTTGTTGTTTTATTATTTCTGTTCTAATATTAGTAAGAGTGCTTGTAGTAGCAGTATAGAATTTTCTGATTAATGCCATTTTTCTGGTGAATTAAGCTAATAGTATGTGAATCATTGCTTGGATTTTGCATCATTTGAGATTTGTCTGATCTGGCTGGAAATGCTTTTACTGGTGAATTGATTGCGAGTATCTTATTATTTGTTGATTGTTGTGGTTTGGTTGAGTATGTGGCTCACACTTTTAGAAATGTTCATTGAATATGTGTCTCACACTTTAAGAAATGTTCATCAAGTTTGGCGATCTTCAGCTGTTTATTTATCTCAGGATGGACTCTTTGGTCCGTACCAAACTTCTATGCCATAGCTTGGAAATGATTGTTGGTTCCACGAGTTTGTAATTTGATTTCTAGGTTAAAGGAAGCCTGTGCTGAAGCTTTCTAAATCCTGTGTTTTTGTTTGGAGATTATGTATCATCTAATTACGAGAGCTTTTGTGTGTGGTGTGTGTGTGAAATTTAGTGTATTTTTCTGGGATGATACTCGACTGGCCACAGGATCAGATTGCTTAAGTTGATGCCAGTGAAATGTTTTTGGAGGAATTTTGTTCCAAATGGGGTAAATATTAGAGGTATTTGAATTGCCCTTTTGGTGAAGATGTTAATACTTCTTAGTTCTTAAATAGATGGCAGCCTATATTGGAAAGTGATGTAGGACTTTGAAGCATTAAGAAAATTGGTTTTTAGATGCTTAGAGTCATAAATTAGATTGTTGCAGTTCAAGTAATGCTTGGGTGTGGAGAAGGTTATAGGATGGCGGAGATGTCATAGATTCAAATGCATTAAGTGAAGATCTGTAGTCATGATATGGGAACAGAAATAATACTAGTAGGTAGCTGTATAATCTGAGATTCCTATACCATGCTTTCCGAGTAAGGATATGGTAAAGAATTTGGTTGGCTGGTTATGGATGTGCTGGAAGACAACGTATGCAGTTATATGATTAGATAAAGTCTCACAGTTATAATCGCAGCTTGTAATGCTTCAGGGAGATACCCCAGTGGTAGCTCATTTGAATCTGAAATTATGTAATTCAATTTATTTGATTCAAGTTGGAGGCTTAATACAAGAATGCCATAAAGAGGGGAAAAAATAATGAACAGGGCACTAGTAGTACCGATATTTACAGCAAAGATAGAGGATGTATCAGGTTTTGGGTTATTTTTCAGCAATGGAGTATTAGACAGTCCCTGCTTTGTAATGGTGTCTTCCTTAAGTGTTTCTTCAGGCTCTTGTGAAGGATTGGATTGTTAGGGTTGGTGCTCCGAGTGCCAATCCGGATCGTATTTATGTCCGATTCATTAATACGAGCGGTTCAATTTTCCATAATATTACTAATTTTACTGGTAGCACTCTTGTCTTTTATACACTTATTCGATCTAATATCGATTAGATTGAAACTGAATCTGATTCAGTGATACGTGTATATTAGACAAAGACCCTATGATTTACAGTATAGTGCGCAGTTACAACGAAGTTTGTAATTGACATTGGGAAGCGCATTATTAGTTGTATATCCTTAAATAAAGTTCCTGGTCAAGATTTGCTAACATGGGTCGGTTAGTAAAATCCGCTGAGACCAGTATATGTCGTATATCGTGACTTGGTCCGATGGTTTATCCCAGTGAACCATGAGTCTCGGGAGACTCGTATAGATATGTATGTGTTTATTTGATAAGACACTGAACGACTCACCGAAGGTTTCCTAATAGATGGTACACCAACGTCAATAGGAATCTTCTCGAGTTGAGCGAGCATAGTGGTCCTTCGACTTGAGATACCACTGTGGATATATGAGCTATCCTCCACACTTTGATGGCAGTCACGTCAACGATCTAGTCATGATCAGACCTCCGCCTGTTCGTTGGGTGTGGACTGATGCTCATGATATCCTGTGCGTATCAAGATAGGATCCGTCAGTCCTGTGTACAGGGCATAGGCATCCTCACGTGTTTATGATCAAGTAAATCCATGGCCGTGGTATAATGTCGGAAACTAGTTCCGAGTGTTATTTAGAGATCGTAAATTAAAAGTCGACTGTATTATACCGAACGGATTTGACGTTCTCATCTATATCCCAGGTATAATACGGATAGCCTGTGACGGAGGGATTATACGTATGCTATGACCTCGACTTGCATAGTTTAGCGAGATTATCCGTGGTCGTCATAATCTATGAGTGAGTGGATTATGGACACGAAATTGATTTCGTGACGGATAGACCTAAACTTAGAGAGTCCCACAATATGAAGTGTACTCGTTGAGCACTTGGGCAACATGATTTGAATAATATGGATTATTCATTATACTTCACCGGATTAAATGAGTTAATTCGGATCGTTTAATTGGTTAAACGATAACACATGAAATTATGGAATTTTGTCCTCTAATAATTATTGTGTATTTGTATTTGATAATAATATGATTAGATACATATTAATTATTTGTCAAATGAGATTTTGACACATGCCATAAATTATGTATTTAATGTAAATAAAAATACATATATATTTATTATTTAATTATCTAGTTATTTAAATGTTAAAAATTAAAAAATTAAATTTTCAAACCTTATCCATTTTTTCATTATGCATATATACATGGTGATTTATGATTGGTAACATATGGCATGAATTAAACAAACTTTATTTGTGTCCAATTTTGATCGGATGTTGTAAAGTAAATTGAATTTTATTTGATAAATTTCAAAAAAAAAAAAGGTAAAATTGCCCAATTTCTTTATAAGTTTCGGTCAACACAACATAAAAGGTGGAGATGATTTGATTTTCTCTCTCTTGTTGCTCTCTAATGGCCGAAACCAAAAGCAAAAACCCAAAATTTTTGGTTTGAAGAAACAGAAGAAAATGGATAAAAATCAAGAAAAAAGCTTTGAGGAAATATGGAATTAAGGTAATTCTACACCTATCTAAGCTTGAGAACTTGTCTCTTGTTTTTCTTGATGACTTAGTATGATTCTAGGGTTTTCTTTTCTTTATGAAATTTGGGGTTTTTGTTTGTGTTGTTGGAGAAGGAAGTTGATGCATGTGTGAAGTTGAAATTGGATGAAATTAGTGTAATCTTTATCCAATTTAATCAATTGTTGTTTGAAAAATTTGTTGCCATTCTAGAGTTATTGATCCACTCTTAGATAGCCTAGAATTGTTCTAGAGTTGTTCATGTGTGGTGGGACTCAATTGGTGTATGATTAATTTGATTAATATTGTGTTAAAATTGGCTTTAAGCATGAAAAAGTGGACTGTTTTGCATCCAGATCAGACCTGGAAAAGTTTCTCTGTTTTTGGGATGAAAATGTTGTCTTTTGAATGTTTTGGATGAGTTTTGGGAGTTGGCACAATTGCCGGAAAGTGTTTCCGACTTGAAATAAGCGAAAACGGCCAAAAACGGCGTTACCGGCGGGTGGATTTTGAGCCAACCGGGTGACGGCTGTGAAAACAGTGATTCCGTCACTGTTTGGGCAGCCCATGAACTGCCCCGACACTATTGGATCTGACCTGGGCAATTTCCATAAGTGTCGGGTAGTCGGTTCGGTCAAAAATGCGTTTTAGGCAATTTTGCGAGTTTTCAACTTGTTTATGTTAATATTTGATATTAAATAAATAGGTTTAGGTGAAATATGAATAAATTATTCATATTAGATATTGATTAATTTATTCGGTATTTTGAAAAAGTTTTAAAATACGATATCGCCCAACCCGCGCTCTTCCGCCGCGCCCCGACCCCAAAACCCCAACAAAAATGGTATCAGAGCAGGTCTGATGCTTCATCCATTACATTATTCATGCTTGTATTAGATATATAATCCAATTTAATATTCGCACATGCTTAAAATCTAGATATGTTTCTTTACTTTTCAGTTCTTCGCTAACGAAAATGTAACGGAAATTTAATTGTTAAATTAAGTTATATTTTCAATAGGTAGAATTGAAATATTTAGAAAATGATTTAGATTAAAATTCTACATTTGATGTAGATTAAAACTACCATAGGAAAATCCCCGCTTTTAAATATGGCTGTAAAGTAACGTGTATTGGATACATGTTTCTTGGTTCGCCTTGTCAGTACGGATGCAAATGATTTCCTGATGCTATAGTTGTATCGTGCCAAAGCTGTGCAATTATGGTTGATGGTAGTTCATTTGCGCCGGTAGAACTTATATGATAAGAGACAAATTCAAGTGAAAGTGGAAATCCTGAACGTGCCAAAGCTGTCAGGACTACACCGGTAGCTTGAGTTTGTCATTGGCAAGTGTAGCCTTGATACGCCTCCCTATGAACGTGCCAAAGCTGTCACAGCGAGAAACAGTCAGGACCGAAATCAGGAGTCACTGGTGAGTGATTGACAAAGAGTTGTCTACCTAATGAATATACGTAGGCGAGAACGTGCCAAAGCTGTGAGTCGAAATATATTCATGGGATCCTACTCTCACTATGGAATTCGATTTAATTATTGAATTCCCGTTGTCCGTTGGGGATTACGGTATTACGTAAAGTAGTGGGAGACACTGCTGAGTTTAAAAATCCATAACTTCAGGCAGTGCGTTAATATTAATGGAATTACTGCTTTCGTTTTCTTTATTCTATATTGTTTATAGATTTATACTTCTAATCCACTGCATTTATATTTCTTGAATATATTTTCTTACTTTACTTATGGTTGCGTAGTTCTAGAATAGGTTCTAGAAAGACAGTAGATTTAGATATTGTTAGATTAGTTGAAACCATCGGGAACTGTTGTTCCGATTTTCTTGAAAATCAAGATGGTTTGTGACTTAGTTTCTAAGTCACGATAGGTAATCTAAATGGATATCTGCTTTAGGATATTTTTCTAGTTAGTATTGTTTCTTATGCAGTAAGAATTGACTTGAATAGTTCACGTCTCGAGATTCTTGACTAACATTAAGAAAACCCATTTAGTATTTGTTTATCTTTTAATGACGTTTCTATTCTTTTAATGACTTTTAGAAGTCACGTGTCTGACACAATTGCTAATCAATTGTTTGCAAGTGTTTTGAATAATTGAACGCAAATTATAAAGCTAAAGAAATGAGATATGTATAGTTTGTCTAGAGAATATCGATTCTCACAATACGACAACTGTAGGTATTGGATATCGGATCTTCCTCTAGTTAATTAAAATAATTTAACATTGTTTTGATATTATATCAGAACTTGTGACTATTGGATAATTACTTGTTCTGTATAAACATTTGTTACATATTTTAAAGCGACTAGTAGTGTCATTATGAAAGATAAACATTAAGAAAATATTCGGTAAAGTAAATAACTGAGAACTGTGCTTTATGAGGTTTTATCATAAAAACATTAGATGCTTATTCCGTATGGTAAAGAGTGGTCTGATACGAGATCACACCATATATCCTTATCCATTTAATGAATATTGTATTCAGGATGTGATTAAATCTCATTTAACCGATGATTGTCATTGGACCACCGATTTATTAGACTAATACATTGGATGTATGTAGTTTAATAAATTAGAAATTACCTTAAGATAGTTTTCTATGCTCCGTAACTTAGTTAATGATTTGTCATGACTTAGTTACGTGTTTCTAGTAGAGAACATGTTGAACGTCTTTAACTGTTCAAAGACTTTCATTATGTCTCTGATGAAACGTAAATAGAATATTTTGAATGGTTCTAAGATATTCTATTTGAAGTGTTGAAAATTATAAATTCATCGTGGGTCTTTGAATTGTTCAAAGATGTTTGATATGATCAAATATGTGATTTTAAGGCAATTAGTTCTATAGTTATTTAATGAATATGATTTTTACTCAATATTAAACTTCCGCGATTCAATTTTGATGGAATTGGTCAGTGGGAGTTATCGAATCTTATATGATTTGATTCGTTGATATTGAGAGTTATCGAATTAATTTTCAATACTCTTGGGGTTATGCTCCAGTAACACTAATTCATCTATTTAATTAAGGTTCCATTTATTTCTACAAATACATATATGATGTGTATAGTAGAAAATTCGAATCTTGAAAAGTTTGAGATTTGAAACTTTCTTTTGTATAATGGTTATATAATTGAAAGTACTTATGCCTCTGAGGTATGAGTGATAGGTTTATCATTTATTCTATTTAATAGAATATTGTATTCTATTTGATAGAATATCTTTTCTATGACCCCGAGTAATGAAATTGTTTTGTTACTTGATGGTCGACATTATGTTGATGATTGTAGAAATGACTTGACTTAGTGAAGTCAAATATGAGAATGATAAACTGTGATGGAACTACATAATTAATAAGATGAAAAGACCCTTAGACAACTTCTGTATAAGTACAATAGGATGTCAGAATCATTTACAAAGTAGTTGATACTTAATGATTCTGTTGTTTTCTTATTGAAGAAAATTATCCTATGACTCATAGTGAAATCGATATTTGATATCGAATTCGGAAATTAGCATTGAACCATAGATCTAAGATTTTTCATGGCTTACGACGATCAAGTTTTGTACTTTATTGGGCTTTCGTCATGAATTGTTCATGAGATGTGCAAATTATTTGCGCAGTGAAGGCGAAGTGAGCTTGTAAAGGTTTGACCTTTAGTATGACAGTGAGAAAGGTTATACTCAGTAATCTATTGTCGATTCTGAGGAAACCTGTCTCTAGTTACACTAATTGAATAATTAAGGATCTGTTGGTTAATGTCGATATTAAACTGTATTTTGGCTAAAGAATGCAAAGGCGTTCTTGAGAGATTTCTTCGAATAAGAGATCCGTCGTGATTTCTTTATTTGAAGAATTCATTCTAGAATGGCCCTAGAGTTTGCATTCTGCTAAGAGCACAGTTTGATATATTAGCTTATGCAGCCTATTGTAGACTCAGATAAGCTTTCCGAAAATTCATGCGCTCTGTTTTTGATATTAGTCAGATTGTCTGGTTTTATCGAAGTATAGAGAATACGTATTTGTCAGTAGGGTCAGTGGGAGCGTACAAATTTCTTTCTAGTATTATATATCCTAAGTCTTCTTTTCTCCGTGGAAGCAGTGAGAGTAGTCTCTGTTATATTTGATATAAAGTTTTATATAAGATATAAAATTGAGAGACTTGTGAGAGACTCTCATTAATCGCATATTAGATATGATCTAATAAATGACACAACGAGACTATATGTATAACAGTTAGTATAACTGTTTGACAGTTAACATGTCTTTTATATATATAGTATTCATCTTTCGTAAAGGATGATTCCTTTATCGAAAGAAAGATTGATTGAAATGTCTAATCAATCTTATGCATCATAGAATGATGGCGTGATGAATACCATATTATGTGCGATTATAGATATCAATTTAATCGTAATTGTTACGAGTTATTTTGATTTGCTGCAGACCATATGATGGATCTTGAAACATGTTCTTTGCGATCTTTGAGTTATTAAGAACGAGTTTCTCATACATGGAGAATTTAGTCAGCAACCATAAGGTCAAATTAGTTTTGATTCTAATTATGACATTATATGGTCTATGTCATATAAAGTCAGAAAAGATGCAGTGGGAGTGTCACCATTGATTCTAGTAATCTAGTGGAATCAGTTGCAACTTATGATGTATTGACTTATGAAGTTTGCAAAGTGACCTCATAGATTAGAAGTTTTCGTATTAGTGTAGTGCTTGCGGTTGTCTGCAAAGTATTTGGATTTGATCTCTAAATACATAGACAACTTAGTAGCTATAGCACAATACTGAAATAACATCTGAGTCATATTGATGTGAATTTGGATTCTATAATAATATGGATGCTAGTTAAGGAAAACGGTTGGGTTTGTTGGACAGACTCAATTTGTTAAAGCAGACTTACTTGTTCTTGCCTACCTCTTGAGTGCTGGTGAGCTTTTGAGGGCTATGAGTATGCGATACATATTGAGATGTGTATAGGATACCATGGATTGACACTAGAGCAAGTGGGAGAAATTGTTAGGGTTGGTGCTCCGAGTGCCAATCCGGATCGTATTTATGTCCGATTCATTAATACGAGCGGTTAAATTTTCCATAATATTACTAATTTTACTGGTAGCACCATTGTCTTTTATACACTTATTCGATCTAATCTCGATTAGATTGAAACTGAATCTGATTTAGTGATACATGTATATTAGACAAAGACCCTATGATTTACAGTATAGTGCGCAGTTACAACGAAGTTTGTAATTGACATTGGGAAGCGCATTATTAGTTGTATATCCTTAAATAAAGTTCCTGGTCAAGTTTGCTAACATGGGTCGGTTAGTAAAATCCGCTGAGACCAGTACATGTCGTATATCGTGACTTGGTCCGATGGTTTATCCCAGTGAACCATGAGTCTCGGGAGACTCGTATAGACATGTATGTGTTTATTTGATAAGACACTGAACGACTCACCGAAGGTTTCCTAATAGTTGGTACACCAACGTCAATAGGAACCTTCTCGAGTTGAGCGAGCATAGTGGTCCTTCGACTTGAGATACCATTGTGGATATATGAGCTATCCTCCACACTTTGATGGCAGTCACGTCAACGATCTAGTCATGATCAGACCTCCGCCTGTTCGTTGGGTGTGGACTGATGCTCATGATATCATGTGCGTATCAAGATAGGATCCGTCAGTCCTGTGTACAGGGCATAGGCATCCTCACTGTTTATGATCAAGTAATCCATGGCGTGGTATAATAATGTCGGAAACTAGTTCCGAGTGTTATTTAGAGATCGTAAATTAAAAGTCGACTGTATTATACCGAACGGATTTGACGTTCTCATCTATATCCCAGGTATAATACGGATAGCCTGTGACGGAGGGATTATACGTATGCTATGACCTCGACTTGGATAGTTTAGCGAGATTATCCGTGGTCGTCATAATCTATGAGTGAGTGGATTATGGACACGAAATTTGATTTCGTGACGGATAAACCTAAACTTAGAGAGTCCCACAATATGAAGTGTACTCGTTGAGCACTTGGGCAACGTGATTTGAATAATATGGATTATTCATTATACTTCACCGGATTAAATGAGTTAATTCGGATCGTTTAATTGGTTAAACGATAACACATGAAATTAGGGAATTTTGTCCTCTAATAATTATTGTGTATTTGTATTTGATACATAATACGATTAGATACACATTAATTATTTGTCAAATGAGATTTTGACACATGCCATAAATTTATGTATTTAATGTAAATAAAAATACATATATATTTATTATTTAATTATCTAGTTATTTAAATGTTAAAAAATTAAATAATTAAATTTTCAAACCTTATCCATTTTTTCATTATGCATATGATACATGGTGATTTATGATTGGTAACATATGGCATGAAATTAAACAAACTTTATTTGTGTCCAATTTTGATTGGATGTTGTAAAGTAAATTGAATTTTATTTGATAAATTTCAAAAAAAAAAAAGGTAAAATTACCCAATTTTCTTTGTAAGTTTCGGTCAACACAACATAAAAGGTGGAGATGATTTGATTTTCTCTCTCTCTGTTGCTCTCTAATGGCCGAAACCCATAAAGCAAAAACCCAAAATTTTTGGTTTGAAGAAACAAGAAGAAAAATGATAAAAATCAAGAAAAAAAGCTTTGAGGAAATATGGAATTAAGGTAATTCTACACCTATCTAAGCTTGAGAACTTGTCTCTTGTTTTTCTGATGACTTAGTATGATTCTAGGGTTTTCTTTTCTTTATGAAATTTGGGGTTTTTGTTTGTGGTTGTTGGAGAAGGAAGTTGATGCATGTGTGAAGTTGAAATTGGATGAAATTAGTGCAATCTTTATCCAATTTAATCAATTGTTGTTTGAAAAATTTGTTGCCATTCTAGAGTTATTGATCCACTCTTAGATAGCCTATAATTGTTCTAGAGTTGTTCATGTGTGGTGGGACTCAATTGGTGTATGATTAATTTGATTAATATTGTGTTAAAATTGGCTTTAAGCATGAAAAAGTGGACTGTTTTGCATCCAGATCAGACCTGGAAAAGTTTCTGTTTTTGGGATGAAAATGTTGTCTTTTGAATGTTTTGGATGAGTTTTTGGAGTTGGCACAATTGCCGGAAAGTGTTTCCGACTTGAAATAAGCGAAAACGGCCAAAAACGGCGTTACCGGGTGGATTTTGAGCCAACCGGGTGACGGCTGTGAAAACAGTGATTCCGTCACTGTTTGGGCAGCCCATGAACTGCCCCGACACTATTGGATCTGACCTGGGCAGTTTCCATAAGTGTCGGGTAGTCGGTTCGGTCAAAAATGCGTTTTAGGTAATTTTGCGAAAAAACAGTTTTCGTAAAAGTTTCGCGAGTTTTCAACTTGTTTATGTTAATATTTGATATTAAATAAATAGGTTTAGGTGAAATATGAATAAATTATTCATATTAGATATTGATTAATTTATTCGGTATTTTGAAAAAGTTTTAAAATACGATATCGCCTGAACCCGCGCTTCCGCCGCGCCCCGACCCCAAAACCCCAACATGGACAACTTAGATACTGGAGTTTGGTTTACAGCAAATCAGGTCTTGGTAGTTTTTAATGTTCAAAATAACAGCTTTTTTTTTTTTTTTTGGTGGTGGGCACCGAGGCATTCCACATTTGTACTTGGAAAGGAAAACAGATCAATGCAAGTAAAAAGAGCAGGGAATGTTACTTCTGTCTGCAAGATCCCCTAATTAGATGTTCAGTTATACATGTGAACTTTCAACTTTCACAACAGTTTTATCACATAGGTTTACTCTTAAAGCTTTTACAACCAAATCACCAAACAAAACCGAGCCCCAATGAATGGGAAGTGCGTGCGGCAGTGGGCTATAATTTTGCCCACTGCCGTGAATGGTGAGAGGAGGGGAAAGAGTTTTCCAACGTCACAAGGTCTTCCGAGCTATGTCTCGTTACCAACGGAGGGTAGTGTGGGCTACACTCACAGATTAATCTCTAAACGGTTTAGAGATTGTAGGCACTGCATTTTTGCATATAAGCCCGATGATGAGTCTCGCATGGAGACACTATCTCTTTAGTTGTGAAAGCCGCGGGAAACATATGTTGGAAGGGTAAAATTGGAAATTAGCATTTTGTCAGATTTAACTCGCTTGTTTAGCTTCGGGTTCGCTTGTTGGACCTCCTTTTTAAAACTTAACCTTAGCCCAAGCCCATTAAATCACATCCAATAATAATCAAAACATTTAAATTATATGTCGCAAATTAAACTAAAATAAATTAAAACTAATTAAATTAAATTAAAACAATTAAATGAAATCTAAATTAAATTAATTAAAATCAATTATAACCATTAAATCAAAACCAATTAAATTGAAATTAAATTTAATAACTAATTAAAAACCAATTAAACTAAATCAAAACAAATTAAATTAAATCAATCACCTAATTTAAATAATTCACCACCTAAATTACATATTTCTTGCCTTAAATAATCAAATTAAATACACCTAATATTAATTGATTTTATTTCCTTTCAAAACCATGCAAACCCTACATTCCCTCTCTATATAAACTACACAAATCTAACCCTAGGTTCCTCTCTCTCTCACACGGCACTTCAACAAAAATAAGACAAACCTCAAACAAACAAAAGCAAACCCTAAAAAGCTTCCTTTCTCTCTGAACCTCTACTGTCGACAACCCTAATCTTCATCTCTCACAACAAACCCTAAACGCGACCAACATCTCTCTATCACTCACAAACTGCTGAACCCGTAGCACACACAGCCATTCTCCTTAGCACCAATATACTCATAGCAACCACTCACAGCCAACGCAGTTACAATAAACAAAGACCACACCTCACGCCAAATCCACGTAGCACACACAGACCAAATTCACAAAACCTGAAAGGCACACTGCAAGCCGAAACAACACACCCACCCGTCTCACTCAAACGCCCCTCTTTCATGCAGCAAACCCCCATGTTAACTGCCCCTCACTCACACTTGACGCACAAGTCGAAGCTCCCCACAAATAACCACAAACTGCCATTCACGACTGCCTTACAACAACGCACCAAAAACCCTTCAAACAGCAACCACTTCACGCACCAAAAACCCATCTTCAGACCCTTAATCAGCCACAAGCCCTAAGCCCTCACAAACTGACTCATCACCAACTCACTTCAAAAATACACACACCCCAGAAAACACTCCTCATGCACAAGCCACTCAGCCCCTCTCGCCACATAATCTGCCTCACGCCTTCACAGTCCCCCTAGCCTCACACGTAACCTGCCTTTACTCTTCACGCTAATCATTCTTCAGGCCACTTGCCCCCTCACAAATAAAACATTCTTCACGCCCTTCTCACCAAGACGCCTAGCCACATCACGCCTCAACACCTGCCATTCTCACCAAGACACCTTCCATTCAAGCCACCAGCCAACAAACACGTAAACAAGAAGCCTGCCCACGAGCCACCTAACATGCACAGCCCTCACTGACCTCACCACGCTGCGGCAGCCCCTATCACGCACCAGCCCCTTTAAAACAAACCACACGTGAGCAACAAAACAAATGAAAGCCACAATCCACATTGCAACCACTGCCCACGTAGCTGGCCTCCCTCCACGCCATCATCAAACAAACTCTCACAGCCTTTTTACCACCTTCAACGTAGACAAACTTCACGCCTTCACTCACCCAAGCACAGCTCACATACAACCCTTCAACCCTGCTCCCATTCACGACCATCATCCCCTTTGCCACTGCCCACGTAACTGCCCTCCTCACTGCCAATCACGCCACACAGCTTCCATAAGCCAACATGTCCTGTAACTACCGTGAACAAGCAGCCCAATCTGCCCCCAAATTCACCAAAAAACCGAGAATAAATAACCCTAAAATTGATCCCAAAACAGCCCTATAAACCGACCCTTAACCACCCAAAAACAGTGAGTAAAATACGCCCAAAACAGTCCCCTAAATAACCAAAACAGTGACCTGAAACGTAGCAGTGAAACAACAGCGAAACGGAGTAAAAACAGCAGCCCGAACAGCAAAACAGTGAGGAAAGACGTTGAGTTGGTGAACCGAAAGAGTTGCGGATCATTCACCCTTCCAACGAACGTGTGACGCCCTTTCGTGAGACGACAAAAGAGGTTAGACCTGAGGGCACCCTTTTATTTATTATCTTTCGTTTATTTTATTTATTTTAGAAATATTATCGCATGAGAGTCGTTTGAGGCATGATGTGATTGTTGGATGAGCGGAGTATGTGTTCCCTTTTGTGGTATATAGGATGGAAACCCGAATGTAAATTCCGTAGCCGAATCCGAATGGACGGTAGTGCGGTTTGTACTCGGGATACAACGCCACGTACCACTTAAGAGACACATATTTCGTCTCATCCAACTTGTGTTTGAGCATGTTGTAGTTCGTAGGTTATTTATTTGTTATTAAAGCATGATTAGGTTGTTAGCATGTCATTTATCTTAAGCATGATTTAGTCGATAGAAGTTATTTCTTTATGCATGATTAGGTTGTTTTCACATTAGGGATTTAATTTATATTCATGCTTAAATTCTTATTTATTTTCCACATTAGATAATTGAGCATGTTTGTGTGATGATTGTATGTTATTGCGTGTTTGCCGTCATGATAACTTACTTTGAAGTATGCGAACTTAGATATAGGTTCCCATTGTTATTATTATGCATGCAGACTTAGGCTTAGATTACTCTTGAGCATGATTGTTGAATAGATTCGGTTAGTTTATTGTACAAATCATATCATCGCAAATGACATAAGTAAGGGACCATTCCGAACCCAACGGTTTGAGGTCTTCCCTTGCGAGGGGTGAGTACGGCCTTAAATCTTTGTCCCGGTTCACACCGGGTGGCGACTCCATGTTATTTCGTACTCCCAACCAGGCCGTGAGTCTAGAACAGCATCGCCGAGTTCTGTTTTCCCACAGTCTGGCGACTCCACTGGGGATGAGAGAATCGGCCCCGAAATCATATCTTGTGATGTTTATGATTTTTGCTTTAGTTAACCGTGTCTATAGTGGGTTGAAGGGGTTTAGTTAAAGGCATTGTCAGCGAGGGCCTTCATCAGCGAGAGCCTTTGTCCGCACTCCCGTAAACCCACATGTGAACCTTAGTTGTTGAACTAGTAGAAATTATTTTTTTATGTTGATGTTTTGGACCGTCATCATTTGGATCCAGTTGGATCTTTTGTCAAAAGATGTGAACTTTTTGGGCCATTTAAACTGGGTCGAGTTCGTGTCATTTGACAGTTGGGCCAGAAGCTTCTAAAATGTCGGTGGGCCATTTTTTGTTTGGGCCTCTTATCATTTGAAGTTGTTTAGCCATGTTATCGCAAAGCGTAAACCTGTTGGGCCTTTTCAACTGGGACAAGTTTGCACCGCGCAATAGTATGATTGAATACTTTAAAATGATAATGGGCCAACTAGTGTAAAAATTCTTAAATGGGCTTATATATTACATTGCACATATCTTACGCATCTCATGCATACACGCATCATGTTAACCCCGTGTCTTAAAAGCCATCATAGATATCCGTTGGGTTAGAGAAGAAAAAAAGGTTTGTCAAGAGGAGTTTAGCAAACATGGATAGCGGGGAAAAGGAAATTGAGAAACAGAAAACCTTACGGCAAGGATAGAAAGACCATTGGGGGGGCCTTCAAAAAAAAAGAGACAAAAAAAAGAGACAAAAGAAAAAAATGAAAAAAAAAGAAGAAAAAAAAGAGAGAAAAAGAAAAAGAAAAAGAAAAAAAAAGGTTGTTTAGTCCTTAATAGTTAGACATAAGTCCGATGATGAAATCGTTTGCTTTAGAGTGAAACTTTAGAAATGATAAACCCTTGACGTGCTTTTATCTGATGCTTTGAGTAATTGATCTATGTTAGACTCGTAAGCACTTATTTATAGGTTCTTAGCAGTGAAAACATGAGTAGTTAACAAGATGACTAGTCGAAGAAATTGTAGGTCGGTGAATGACCGTTTGCTTAGATGTCTATCCTGACTTGTTTGTGTTATGATGTGTGGTATGGTTGAAAATAAAAGAAAAGTCTCTGAAAAAAAAAGAATTAAACCACCTATAACCGATAAGCGTGAAGCTACCCATGGGCGAGTATTAGGACCACCATGAGGAGAAATGCTACCTTAAAGGGTAGGTGTGTTGAAAAAAAAAAAAGAAAAAAAGAAGAAGAAAAAGTTCAAAATGAAAGAAAAAAAAAAGAGTAGAGACAAAAGAAAAGAAAAATAAAGCCATACCACATTGAGCACGGAAAAGCAACTGCAGGCATAACTGAGACATCTAGGTTGGTTTGACCTATCGATCCCGATTTTTGAAACGAAATCATTGAGTTAGCTTACTTAAGGATCAAGCTGCAAAAGAACCTTTGCGCACACACACTTTGAGTCTGGCATAGATCATTTATTCAAAAACTCAGATTTGAGTTGCATTGAGTATTTTGAATGTTCTCTGGTTTCATTACTGGACATTCCTTGAGGACAATAATGTGTGTAACTATTGGGACTATTTCGTAGCATGTAATATAATATGATGATATGGAAGGCCCCACCATGTGGTTCATATTGACCAAGTGCAAACAGCGGAGAGCAGAAAGCTAAACCAAGACCGGGGCGACCAGTCTACCACATCGTGAATCAGGGACATAACAAGATATTGAGTCATGAGACCAGAGAGAAGACTGAGCAATCACTTGGAGAACTGGCGGAAGACCTAACCCAACGGAATAGGAAATTCATTTATACATGCATGCATACACGTAACATATTTTGCATTCTCTTTTTGTGTTTGTTTTGTTCATTATTCATAGGTTTCAAAAAAGAAAAAGAGAAAACGGTAAAGACAAGCCAACCAGAACCAGCAACATATCAGTAGTAGTTTTGGGGATGAGTCCCAGGCTTGAGGCCCATATCAGTTTCAGTTTTGGGGATGAGTCCCAGGGTTGAGGCCCATATCAGTTTCAGTTTTGGGGATGAGTCCCAGGGTTGAGGCCCATGTCAGTATCAGTTTTGGGGATGAGTCCCGAGGGAGAAGCCCATATCAGTAGAGTTTTGGTAATCCGAGAATGGATCATGGTTCGAGAATGAACAAGCCGAGAATGACAATCCGAGAATGGAGCAGAGTTCGAGAATGAACAAGTCGGGAATGGCACTCCGAGAATGGAAACACAGTTCGGGAATGAACAAGCCGGGAATGGCACTCCAAGAATGGAAACACATTTCGGGAATGAACAAGCCGGGAATGGCACTCCGAGAATGGAAACACAGTTTGGGAATGAACAAGCCGGGAGTCTTGCCAGGTATGGCACTCCGGGTACGGAGACATCAGTATCAGTTTTGCCGGGTATGGCACTCCGGGTATGGAGACACTTCAGTATTAGTATCATTTTGGGGCCGAGGCCCAAATCAGTATCAGTATCAACTTGAGGCGAGGCCCATATCAATTTGGGGTGAGTCCTACATCAGTATCGGTTCGGGGGCGAGGCCCACATCACTATCAGCTTGAGGGTGAGTCCCACATCAGTATCAGTTCTGTCGGGTATGGCACTCCGGGTATGGAGATATCACAGCGACGCCTTGGGTATGAGGTTTAGCACGCCAGGTACGACACTCTGGGTATGAAGATATTACAGCGACGCCTTGGGTATGAGGTTTAGCACGCCAGGTACGACACTCCGGGTATGGAGATATCACAGCGACGCCTTGGGTATGAGGTTTAGCACGCCATGTACGGCTCTCCGGGTATGAAGATATTACAGCGACACCTTGGGTATGAGGTTTAGCAAGCCAGATACGGCACTCTGGGTATGGAGATACAACATCAGTTCTGTCAGGTATGGCACTCCGGGTATGAAGATACAAAATCAGTTCTGCCGGGTTTGGCACTCCGGGTATGGAGATACAACATCAGTTCTGCCGGTATGGCACTCTGGATATGGAGACATCAGTATCAGTTTTACCAGGTATGGCACTCCGGGTATGGAGACATCAGTATCAGTTTCAGGGATGAGTCCCAAGGCCGAGGCCTACATCATCATCAGTATCGGTTGCAGGGATGAGTCCCGAGGGCGAGGCCCACATCAGTATCAATATCAGTTTGGGGGATGAGTCCCAGGGTCGAGGCCTATGTCAGTATCAGTATCAGTTTTGGGGATGAGTCCCGGGGGCGAGGCCCACATCAGCATCAATATTAGTTTCGGGGATGAGTCCCAAGGTTGATACCCACATCATCAGTAGTTTTGGGGATGCGTCCCAGGGTTGAGGCCCACATCATCATCAGTAGTTTGGGGATGCGTCCCAGGGTTGAGGCCCAATTTATCATCAGCAGTTTGGGGATGCGTCCCAGGGTCGATGGCCCACTGCATCATCGGTTGTAGTTCCGGGTCGAGGTGCCCAGGGTCGAGGTGCCCACTACATCATCATATTGAGGGCGAGGTCCCTATTGTCAGCGGTATTGGGTCGATGTGCCCAGGGTCGAGGTGCCCCCGTTGTCGGTTGTAGTTCCGGGATGCGTCTTAGGGTCGAGGGCCCACTACATAATCAGTTTGAGGGCGAGGTCCATCTTGTCAACGGTGTTAGGTCGAAGTGCCCAGGGTCGAGGTGCCCCCGTTGTCGGTTGTAGTTCCGGGATGCGTGCCAAGGTCGAGGGCCCACTACATCATCAGTTTGAGGGCGAGGTCCCTATTGTCAATGGTGTTGGGTCGATGTGCCCAAGGTCGAGGTGCCCCCGTTGTCAGTTCTAGTTCCGGGATGCGTCCCAGGGTCGAGGACCCACTACATCATCAGTTTAAGGGCGAGGCCCACTTTGTCAGCGGTGTTGGTCGAGGTGCCCCCGTTGTCGGTTATAGTTCCGGGATGTGTCCTAGGGTCGAGGGCCCACTACATCATCAGTTTGAGGGCGAGGTCCCTATTGTCAGCGGTATTGGGTCGAGGTGCCCCCATTGTCGGTTGTAGTTTCGGGATGCGTCCCAGGGTCGAGGTGCCCACTACATCATCAGCTTGAGGGTGAGGTCCCTATTGTCAGCGGTGTTGGGTCGAGGTGCCCAGGGTCGAGGTGCCCCTGTTGTCGGTTGTAGTTCCGGGATGCGTCCCAGGGTCGAGGTGCCCACTACATCATCATATTAAGGGCGAGGTCCCTATTGTCAGCGGTATTGGGTCGAGATGCCCATGATCGAGGTGCCCCCATTGTCGGTTGCAGTTCCGGGTTGCGTCCCAGGGTCGATGGCCCATTGCATCATCATCACAGTTCATATTTGGTGGTTCGGGAACAAAGTCCAGAGGTCGAGGCGCCTCGCCACCATATCTACTACATCATCAAATCGATTCGAAGCAGCAGGCAAACCAGGTGGCAGCTGGCGAGCCAGGTAAGTGAAAATGCATTGCACGTACTTTGATAGGATTGTCATTGTCACACACTGCACAAGTCCCATCAAAGTGGGGGCGACTGTAGGCACTGCATTTTTGCATATAAGCCCGATGATGAGTCTCGTATGGAGACACTATCTCTTTAGTTGTGAAAGCCGCGGGAAACAGATGTTGGAAGGGTAAAGTTGGAAATTAGCATTTTGTCGGATTTAACTCGCTTGTTTAGCTTCGGGTTCGCTTGTTGGACCTCCGTTTTAAAACTTAACCTTAGCCCAAGCCCATTAAATCACATCCAATAATAATCAAAACATTTAAAATATATGTCACAAATTAAACTAAAATAAATTAAAACTAATTAATTAAATTAAAATAAATTAAATGAAATCTAAATTAAATTAAATTAAAACCAATTATAACCAATTAATCAAAACCAATTAAATTGAAATTAAATTTAATAACTAATTAAAAACCAATTAAACTAAATCAAAACAATTAAATTAAATCAATCACCTAATTTAAATAATTCACCACCTAAATTACATATTTCTTGCCTTAAATAATCAAATTAAATACACCTAATATTAATTGATTTTATTTCCTTTCAAAACCATGCAAACCCTACATTCCCTCTCTATATAAACTACACAAATCTAACCCTAAGTTCCTCTCTCTCTCACACGGCACTTCAACCAAAAATAAGACAAACCTCAAACAAACAAAAGCAAACCCTAAAAAGCTTCATTTCTCTCTGAACCTCTACTGTCGACAACCCTAATCTTCATCTCTCACAACAAACCCTAAACGCGACCAGCATCTCTCTATCACTCACAAACTGCTGAACCCGTAGCCACACACAGCCATTCTCCTTAGCACCAATATACTCATAGCAACCACTCACAGCCAACGCACTTACAATAAACAAAGACCACACCTCACGCCAAATCCACGTAGCACACACAGACCAAATTCATAAAAACTGAAAGGCACACTGCAAGCCGAAACAACACACCCACCTGTCTCACTCAAACGCCCCTCTTTCATGCAGCAAACCCCCATGTTAACTGCCCCTCACTCACACTGGACGCACAAGCCGAAGCTCCCCACAAATAACCACAAACTGCCATTCACGACTGCCTCACAACAACGCACCAAAAACCCTTCAAACAGCAACAACTTCACGCAAAAAAACCCTCTTCAGACCCTTAATCAGCCACAAGCCCTAAGCCCTCACAAACTGACTCATCACCAACTCACTTCAAAAATACACACACCCCAGAAAACACACTCCTCACGCACAAGCCACTCAGCCCCTCTCGCCACATAATCTGCCTCACGCCTTCACAGTCCCCCTAGCCTTACATGTAACCTGCCTTTACTCTTCACGCTAATCATTCTTCAGGCCACTTGCCCCCTCACAAATAAAACATTATTCACGCCCTTCTCACCAAGACGCCTAGCCACATCACGCCTCAACACCTGCCATTCTCACCAAGACACCTTCCATTCAAGCCACCAGCCAACAAACACGTAAACAAGAAGCCTGCCCACGAGCCACCTAACATGCACAGCCCTCACTGACCTCACCACGCTGCAGCAGCCCCTATCACGCGCCAGCCCCTTTAAAACAAACCATACGTGAGCAACAAAACAAATAAAAGCCACAATCCACATTGCAACCACTGCCCACGTAGCTGGCCTCCCTCCACGCCATCATCAAACAAACTCTCACAGCCTTTTTACCACCTTCAACGTAGACAAACTTCACGCCTTCACTCACCCAAACACAGCTCACATACAACCCTTCAACCCTGCTCCCATTCACGACCATCATCCTCTTTGCCACTGCCCACGTAACTGCCCTCCTCACTGCCAATCACGCCACACAGCTTCCATAAGCCAACATGTCCTGTAACTACCGTGAACAAGCAGCCCAATCTGCCCCCAAATTCACCAAAAAACCGAGAATAAATAACCCTAAAACTGATCCCAAAACAGCCCTATAAACCGACCCTTAACCACCCAAAAACAGTGAGTAAAATACGCCCAAAACAGTCCCCTAAATAACCAAAACAGTGACCTGAAACGTAGCAGTGAAACAACAGCGAAACGGAGTAAAAACAGCAGCCTGAACAACAAAACAGCGAGGAAAGACGTTGAGTTGGTGAACCGAAAGAGTTGCGGATCATTCACTCTTCCAACGAACGTGTGACGCCCTTTCGTGAGACGACAAAAGAGTTTAGACCTGAGGGCACCCTTTTATTTATTATCTTTCGTTTATTTTATTTATTTTAGAAATATTATCGCATGAGAGTCGTTTGAGGCATGATGTGATTGTTGGATGAGCGGAGTATGTGTCCCCTTTTTTGGTATATAGGATGGAAACCCGGACGTAAATTCCGTAGCCGAATCCGAATGGATGGTAGTGCGGTTTGTACTCGGGATACAACGCCACGTACCACTTAAGAGACATGTATTTCGTCTCATCTGAACTTGTGTTTGAGCATGTTGTAGTTCGTAGGTTATTTTTTTGTTATTAAAGCATGATTAGGTTGTTAGCATGTCATTTATCTTAAGCATGATTTAGTCGATAGAAAGTTATTTCTTTATGCATGATTAGGTTGTTTTCACATTAGGGATTTAATTTATATTCATGCTTAAATTCTTATTTATTTTCCGCATTAGATAATTGAGCCTGTTTGTGTGATGATTGTATGTTATTGCGTGTTTGCCGTCATGATAACTGTAGGACACAGGAGCTGGGCGACGCATGCTGTCTCGGGCTCGCGGCCCGGTTAGGAGTACGGAGTAGCCCGCGTGGGACTAAACCGGAGAATAAAGGAGTCGCCACCCGGTGTGAACCGGGAAAATGAGATTTAAGGCCGCACTCACCCCTCGCAAGAGAAGACCTCAAACCTTTGGGTTCAGAATGGTCTCTTACTTTATGTCATCTTGTAATGTTTGTGATTTGTATAATATTAACCAAGTCTACTCAACATGCATGTACAATGATAACTTGATCTAATTCACATTCATAAAGATAAATCTTACATCTAAATTCACATGCTTCGAAAGTAAGTTTTCATAACATAACCAATACAAAAATAAACATGTGGGCCAGTAACTCGGCCACTGTTGATGTAGGACCTCACATACTCGATTAGACGTATCTGACGTCAACCGAATACGCCGCGTCCGTAACAGTAAAGTAACAAAGGGTGCCCTCAGGTCTTACCTTTTTAATTGCTTTCCGGGAGTGTGTTTCACGATGCCGGAAGGGTTATCGTTCCACTGTTTTCACCGATCCACTGTTCTCTCTTTTCACTGTTTTCTCAGGTTCACTGTTTTCGCTTTTTCGTCCGTTTTCGACGGGTCCGTTGTTTTTACTATTTTCTCTGTTTTCACTCGCGGTTTCCGCTCGTTGTTTTCTCTGATGCACTCGAGGTTTCCACTCGCTGTTTTCTTCTGTTTTTCTCTCTATTTTTAACTCAAATTCTCATTCTCTCTCTTGGATTATTTTTGAGTCATTTCTGTCTCGGTTTTTGGGTTGTTTGGGCTTCGGTTTTAGCTGGGGTTTTCAAGGGTTCTTCACGGTCAGCGGCTAGGGTGTCTCGGCAGTGCAGTTTTATGGGGTTTCATGAGGGTTGTTGGTCTCGGTTTTTCACGGCAGTGGCGTGCATGGGGGTTGTTGTAGGGGCTGGTTTCATACACGTGGGGAGCTCGACAGTGCAGTAGGTGCATGGCAGTTTGGTGTGTGATGATGTTGTACAGGGCTAGGTTCTCGGTTAAGGCAGTTTTTGTGTTCACATGATGATCCAAAATGGTTCTCTCTGCAGTGAAGGTGGCCGAAAGGTGATGCTTATGGCGTGGGCTGGTTGAGGTGCGTGGAAGGTGTGTCCAGTTGCTGTTTCAGGCCATGAAGGGGTGTGAGGCTCCTCGGCAGTGCAGTGGCTAGGGTTGATGGCTGAGGATGCCTCGGCATTGGAGGATCATGGATGTTGGTGGTGAGCTCGGCAGTGCAGTGAGGGGCGTTGATGATCCTTGATGATGCTTCCCCCAGGTGATGAAGAGTTGATGAAGAAGGGTCTGGGCCGAGAAGGGTGTTGAGGACCGAGAGTGTTGATGAACGATGAGCTCTGCCTGAAGATGCCGAGAAGATGAAGGTTCGATTATGGTCAGCCTCTGTATGCCGAGTGATCAGCTGGTGAAGGGGAAGCCCATTGATGATGATTCACGAGTGGTTGATGATAGATGATGATGTTATGTGAAGGTGCAGTGGGCGTAGGCTGTGAACTGAGTGAATTGGCTGATTTTAGGGGTATTTTGGCATCAGAATCAGGGGCTGTTTCAGGGCTTAGTGACATGAGTTGGAGGGCTTGAATAGGGGGGTTGCCGAAGGATGATGAGAGGGCTGTTGGCTACGTATGTGTCATGAAGGGAAAGCTTTGATTCACGTGGAGTGAAGATACGTGCGGTCTTGTTGTAGTGGAGAGGCTGTGATGGTTGATGCTTCACGGCGTGGTGAGTATTAGCGTGGGAAGGGTCAGGTTTGTTGAATGAAGCAATGTGGGGCAAGGCGTGAGTGATCTTGTGGGCTGGTGATGCTTGTGAGTGTTGCAGTTTTGGCGTGAAAATCATATAGGCTCCCGAGTGATGGTCGTGTGTGGGTTTGGTAAATGGGGCAAAAGCTTTGTGAGAGAGGGCCGTGTAGGAAGAGTCTCGGCCCTTAGGGTTCATGCATGAGGGGTAGGTTAAGCGGGGAGTGATGTTGGGTGAAGGGCGTTGATGCATGTATCGTGGATGGAGGCACCAATTTGGAAGAGAAGATGATGGCTTGATCAAAGGAAATTCGGTGGTCATTGATGCTCTTCACGTGGGAGGCTTGACAAAAATGAAGGGTGATGAGAGGAATCTTGGTTTGACAAATGGAGAAGGGGTTGTTGAAATGTTGGAAGAAGACAAGTGGGGGGAAGGTGTGAGTTTGGAGATCACATGGGATTTGTTGACAATTGAGGAAGGCTTCACGTGGGTGGCAAAGAAAATGAGGTGGAAGGGGTTTGGCTTATTAGAGAGATAAATAAACAAAAAGAAAGAAAGGTGGCATGAAGTTTGTGTGAAAGAGACAAGGATTGCATGTGATGCTTTGAAAATGGAGGAGGAAATTATTTGTTTTGGTGTTCACGTGGGGCATGGAGGGAAATTGGTGATGGTGAATTGTTTATTATTTGTGTGTGATTTGTTTTATGTTTTGGGTTAGTGGGTTTTGTTGATGTTAAAATTATATTTAATTGGTTTGTATTTTTTATGGTTTAATTTAGTTCAAATTTATTTAATTGGATGGTGAATTTTATTTTGTGTGGAAGTTGAAGGGTCACAAGCATGGAAAGTTAGAGAGAGAGAAGGTGTGAGAAAGAGCAAGGATAAGGTTCCGAGCGAAGGATAATTTTGAAACGAAAATACGGCGAATAAACCCGAAGCAAAACGAGCGAATTAAATCCATCACAACGCCAATTCCTGACTTTTCCCTTTCCGACGACCGTTTTCCGCGACTCCCGCGACTTAAAAGGTGGTGCCTCCGTACGAGGCTCATCATCGGGCTGGTATGCAAAAATGCAATGCCTACAATAACTTACTTTGAAGTATGCGAACTTAGATATATGTTCTCATTGTTATTATTATGCATGCAGACTTAGGCTTAGATTACTCTTGAGCATGATTGTTGAATAGATTCAGTTAGTTTATTGCACAAATCATATCATCACAAATGACATAAGTAAGGGACCATTCCGAACCCAACGGTTTGAGGTCTTCCCTTACGAGGGGTGAGTGCGGCCTTAAATCTTTGTCCCGGTTCACACCGGGTGGCGACTCCATGTTATTTCGTACTCCCAACCAGGCCGTGAGTTTAGAACAGCGTCGCCGAGTTCTATTTTCCCACAGAGATTAAGATCACACACCGAAAATAATTTCAGGTTCTTCAATAATGTTTCTCAACTCTTGAGAGCTTGAAGAAGAGATGGAGGCTAGGGTTTCTAATCCTTAGATCTGAAAAATTAAATCATAATTTTTCTTTTATACTTTAGGTAATTTGTTTCATAAAACAAATCAACCATTAGTCTCCCATCCCTTATGAAATTCGGCCAGGGTAAGGTTTATTAGTTTGATTTTGCTTCCAAAATAAACAAATCCTAATCCTTATTCCCTTAGGAAATTTCGGCCAAGGCCTATTATTTTGGCTTGATTTTGTTTCCAAAATAAACAAATCCCATTCCTTATCAATGAGGAATTTTCGGCCATGGTGGGTTTTAAGTTTGACTTTGTTTCTCAAACAAATCCTATTCCTTATCCAATAAGGAATCCTACCATGGTAATGATTTTTGTTTCCAAAATAATTCTTAGCCTTATTAAATTATATCATATATAATTTAATGTTCTAATATATAATTATCATATAATTATTAATACCTTATATTAACTTTTAATATAAGTCTCAAGTGTGATGTATTTAATATTATTAATCATATTAATTATTATTATTTGTGAGTATATAATTTGGACCGTCCAATTATATTAGCTCCGCTAAAGTATATCGAGCTAGCACGGGGACCAAGTGGACCTACGGTTCCGAGCTCCAATAATCTCGAAATACTAATTAAGCTCTTAATTAAATATTCTGAATTATTAACTTCGAATATTCCACTAAAAATCCGAAGTTGCACTATCATTGTCGTAGATGAAATATTAAGCCGAACCAGGTCGGTGTCCACCGATATAGTCATTGCATACGAATTGATCCTTCACGAATATCTCGTAATTAGAGTCGGGTCAAATTTCCGTTATACCCCTCTAATTATTTTTACCTTAAGTACCATTGATTCTCTAATGAACGATTATTCATAACTGTTATGAATATTAATCTTTCTATTCGTAATAGAAAGACTTGAGCTCTCAAATCGTTCAAGTACCGAATCAACCCTTAAGAGAGATACTCATCTACTTCTCGTAAGAAGGAGTGAATTCCATATATATGTAAAACGTTCCCAGCTACATAACAGACTATGCCCCCAAAGTACGTATTATTGGTTGGGATTGCTACATCAACCTCACCTTTGTAAATCAAAGGACACGACCCGCCATGCAGGAGTTCGTAGTACACTCATGATTAAGATCAATCCATATATGACCATCAAGTAGATCGAAATGACTTTCTTTGTTTAACGGATATTAAAAGAATGTCATTTCTATCTGGGTCCAGTCTTATATGATTATATCATATAAGGTGCCTCCATCCTCATGTCTCTACATGGACGATCTGGATTAAGATCGCCATCCAAATATAGAATGAACCGCAGCTATAGATAAACCACAAACAAAGTACCCGATTTGTTTGCTCTCTATGGACTATTTAAGATTACTAACTTCAGACTTAAATCATCTGGTGCATGACACTCATACACCAAGTCTGAAGGTACATAAGTAATCTACGGTATTTATGAAGATATATAATATGCGTAAATTAAACAAACAATTGATAAATGAATAATGCATCATTTTATTTCTTAACACAAGAAATCGTTTACTTCACATGTAGCTCTAGGGCATACATACCAACAATCTCCCACTTGCACTAGAGCAAATTGGACATGTCACGTAACCCAGACCATCTAGGTGACCCTCAAAAACTTTAGCCGGCAAGGTCTTTGTAAACGGATCAGCAAGGTTCTCTACGGATGCAATCTTTGTGACGCTAACGTCTCATCTCTGCACTATCTCCCTGATGAGATGATATTTCCTCTCTATATGCTTTCCCCTCTTATGGCTTCTTGGTTCTTTGGAGTTTGCCACCGCTCCACTATTATCGCAATAGAGGGTGAGTGATTTATCTATATCTGGAACAACTTCCAGATCTCCTAAGAATTTACGGAGCCAGACTGCTTCTTTAGCTGCTTCACAAGCCGCTACATATTCAGCCTCCATGGTGGAGTCGGCAATGCAAGATTGCTTTATGCTCCGCCAAACAATAGCCCCACCACCTAGGGTGAACACTGATCCAGACGTTGATTTCCTGGAATCGACTTTTTTCTGAAAATCAGAGTCTGTATATCCTCTTAGGATCATATCCTCACCAGAATATACTAGCATATAATCTCTCGTTCTCTTAAGATATTTGAGAATGTGTTTCACAGCCACCCAATGATCCAATCCCGGGTTTGACTGAAACTACTGACTACTCCCCAGTGTTCTAAAACGCGCTAGGCGCTAGTCGGGCGGCGACCCAGCGCCTAGCGCCTAGGCGGGGCCTAGACAATAGTCGGCAGACAGTTAAAAGTATAATATTTTCCAACATCATAATTCATAAATAATCCAAATTATATAAATTCAAACAAAATGTAATAAACATAAAACCATTAATCAAACTCAATCAACCACATAATGATATAAAATATCATTTAATTAAGTTAATGTTCATCATCCTATAACAAAGTTGAACTACGCTAAATATCTAATTCTTCATCTAATTCGAACTCATCATCTTGAAGTTCTTCATCAGAATCAAAATCATCTTCATCAAGTTCTCTGTATTCAACATTTCTGGCACTTTTTCGAGGTTGTAATATGTCATCAGCCATAGATGCTTCTCCAACCATCCTCCAAGTAAGCCCTGAATCAGGCTCTACTTCTTCATCATCACCAGAGTCACCACCCTCAACGATCCATCCTTGTACATTAGTAGCATCTTTGGCTTCTAATACATCAACTTTCAAATCCTTCTCCATTTTGCGCTTGTTCTTCAATTTGGCATTAAAGGAAACATAGATAAGATTGTTTAATCGATTCACATCTAGTCTATTCCTTTTGTTCGTGTGAATCTACATAAATAATTTAAATAAATCAATTAATATTAATAATTACAAAATAAAATAATCAAAATTTAGCTAATGTTAAATATTTACCCCCTCAAAAGTGCTCCAATTTCGTTCACACCCAGATGAACTAGTGGTTAATGACAATATCCTTTTTGCCATTTTTACCAAGTTCGTTGTATGATGTCCATATGTACGCCACCATGAAACTACAAATGAACATAAATAGTTTGAATGAAATATAAGATTTTTTTATATATTTTGCAAAATAATTCACATGAATACTTTGTTTTTACCTGGATTAAAAACATCAATCGATACCCGACATGCTTTTACCCCCACTTCTTTACCAAAAGCTTCTTCTTTTGCCTTGTATGAAGCCAACTCCTCATTTATCACCTTACTCTGCATGTCGATGTCATTGGGGAAGAAAGCCTCCACAACCGTAAATACTGCATCCATTACTTTCACATCGTACTCGATACTTGAATACTTTCAAGCATTAGGTTGATGGTGTGAGTAGCACATGAACTCCAAAAATATTTGGCATCTTCGCCTTCAACAACTTTGCCGCGGCCATATTGTTCGAGGCATTGTCTGTTACAACTTGAACCATATTTTCCGCCCCCACTTGTTCAATGTCTGTCATCACATACTCATAAATGTGCTCCGCAGTATGCGCCACATCAGAACTTTCCTTGGAAGAAAGAAAAGTGGTGTCTATTGTGCAATTAATACACAAATTCATAATGCTTCTCATTTTCCTATCACTCCAAGCATCTGTCATGATAGAACACCCGTTCTCCATCCACTCCTTCTCATGTAGTTTCAGGAAATCTTTAACACTTGCAACTTCCTCTTTCAACAATGGCTCCCTCAACTCATATTGGCTAGGACCTCTGAAACCCGGTACAAATTGACCAACTGCTTCCATCATCGCTATCCAACTGTCATTGTCAGTAGCATTGAAAGGAATTCCGGATTCATACACCCACTTAACAACAAATCGCTTGACATTATGCGTCTTTTCTTTAAAAAGCGCTTCATTAATATTTTATTGCCGCATTGTTTTACCATCACTAGCTGAAGAATCGGGAGGGGTTACCACTGTCCACCTATCCAAATGGCCGCGATGCCGATGGGGTCTTGAATCTAACCATTCTTCTATTTCACGAATTTCAGCTTCTTCTTCATCGCCCCCAATATTAACTCATTGTCTTATCTCACTAACATGCTTCTCATTTCTTTTCTTCCTATTCTTTGCCTCTAAAATGACTTGTCTACACTTCTCTTGATCTTCTTTACTAGACTTTGGACATTTTGCAACATTCCCCGATATATGCCCAATTTGTTCCTTCATTCGGTAAACTCCACCGGAAAATTTTTTTGAACACAACTTGCATTTCACTTTATCCAAGTTATTTGGATCCACTAAAGCCCCATACTCCCATCCAACATCATTTGAATTCCGTTTAAGAACGGGACTACTCTGCGAATTAGAAGCCGCGGAAGAAGAAGCCATTAACCCTATTAGGAATGAATCAATTCTTTAATCAATGTCAGTCGTATTAGATTAGCATTCATCCAACTGAAAAATATATACACAAATTTAATTTATAATAAACTTAAAAGTCAAAAGCCAAAAAAATATACACAGTACATGAATACAAACATCTATATCTAATTTCGTAATCAAAATAAACAAAAAAAAAACTACTAAAATTTCATGAAATTTAACTACAATTTACAAAAATAAAAAATTAAAAACAGAAACCCTAATTTCGTAATCAAAATAAACAAAAAAAACTAATAAATTTTCATGAAATTTAGCTATAATTTACAAAAATAAAAAATTAAAAACAGAAACCCTAATTTCGTAATCAAAATAAACAAAAAAATTAATAAATTTTCATGAAATTTAGCTATAATTTACAAAAATAAAAAATTAAAAACAGAAACCCTAATTTCGTAATCAAACTAAAAAAAAAAGACTAATTTTTCATGAAATCTAGCTACAATTTACAAAAATTAAAAATTAAAAACATTAACCCTAATTTCGAAATCAAAATAAACAAAAAAAACTACTAAATTTTCATGAAGTTTAGCTACAATTTACAAAAATAAAAAAATAAAAAACATATACTTACTAGTAGAAAGTCAGAAACTGTGAAGAACAACTGAACAAGAAGAGAGTGAGACGGCTGTTGAGAGGGAAATTAAAATCGTGAAGAAGGTTTTTTTTTTTGTTAATATAAAGGCCCCCAAAACGACGCCGTTTTGGGGGTTTAATAACCCTCCAAAACGCGCCGTTTTGGACTCTAAAAAAAAATTTACAGCGCCGATACACGGCCGATTAGCGGCCGTGTATCGGCGCCTACGCGACCGAGTAATGGAGAAATCAGTGCCTAGGCGCCGATTTCACGCCGCACACTGGGTCGAGCGATTTCCACCACCGATTTGGTGGAAATCACCTCGGCTGAGGGGCGATTAGGGTATACGCGCCGCCTAGGCGCGCTTAGGCGACGCGTTTTAGATCACTGCTACTCCCACTGCAAAACAGATGTCAGGTCTTGTGCATAACATGGCATACATGAGACTACCAACTGCTGAGGCATATATGATATGTCTCATTTCCTCAATGCCCTGAGGTGTCTTAGGAGACTATTCCTTTGACAAATGAATTCCATGCCGATAAGGCAGATTGCCTTTCTTGGAATTCTACATCCCGAATCGCACAAGGATCTTGTCGATGTAGGATGCCTGAGACATAACTAACAGTCGTTTCTTGCGATCTCGAAGTATCTGGATCCCAAGAACATAACTCGACTCTCCCAAATCATTCATTTGGAATTGCTCTGCTAGCCAGGTTTTTACGTATGATAATATCCTTACATCATTCCCAATGAGTAAGATGTAATCAACGTATAAGACAAGGAAAAACCACATTCCCGTCAATGACGCGCTTGTATACATAAGACTCATCAATATTCTGCTCAAAATTATAGGACTTGATCGTTGTATCAAATCTTATATTCCAAGATCGAGATGCCTGCTTGAGTCTATAAATGGACCTTTACAGTTTGCAAAATTTTTGCTATTGACCTTGGGCAATGAACCTTTCTGATTGTATCATATAGATACTTTCATCAAGATTGCCATTCAAGAATGCAGTCTTGACGTCCATTTGCCAAATTTCATAGTCATAATATGCGGCTATGGATAGAAGAGTACGGATGAATTTTAGCATAGCTACTGGCGAGAAAGTTTCCTCATAGTCAACTCCCTCTTTCTGGGTATAACCCTTGGCCACTAGTCTAGCTTTGAAGGTCTGTACCTTCCCATCTGATCCCCTCTTCCTCTTGTAGATCCACTTGCAACCTATGGGTTTCACCCCATCAGGTTGGTCTATAAGTTCCCAGACTGAGTTGGAGTACATGGACTCCATCTCTAGGTTCATGGCGTTGAGCCATTCTTCTTTGTCAGAATCATCCATTGCACTACTGTAGGTTAATGGATCATCCATGCCATCGCTGTAGGCGACAACTTGTGCCCTCTAACCCCTAGGTAGCGATCAGGTTGTCGTACAACCCTCCCACTGCGTCTAGGTGGTAAATCATTCTGACTGGGAAGTATCTGACTATCAGATGTCGAATGTGCTATGTATTTGTCAACTTTTGTTGACGATGACGCGTTGGTCGAACCAGTAAGTAACTCATCGAGTAATATTTTACTACGAGGTTTGAACTCCCTCATATAGTTTTCCTCTAAAAACGTAGCATTT
Organism: Zanthoxylum bungeanum; assembly: GCA_019454045.1. NCBI lineage: Eukaryota > Viridiplantae > Streptophyta > Magnoliopsida > Sapindales > Rutaceae > Zanthoxylum > Zanthoxylum bungeanum. The sequence continues at coordinate 135,184 of SKCR01033700.1, forward strand.
GTCAAAACAAATACTTTGTTATCATCAGGACTATAGAAGAATCCACCCATAGTTTCTTTCGGGTAGCCTACAAATAAGCACACCTGAGAACGTGGTTCCAGTTTCGTAGTCTTATTCTTCAGCACATGTGCTGGACACCCCCATATGCGGAAATGTCGTAAACTAGCTTTACGACCATTCCATAACTCTAATGGAGCCTTAGGAACAGACTTTGATGGAACTACATTAAGGATATACATTGTGGTTTGCAGTGCATATCCCCAGAATGAACTAGGCAGTGAGCTATAACTAAACATAGATCTCATCATGTCTAGTAGGGTTCGATTTCTCATTTCTGCAACACCATTTTGTTGTGGTGTTCCAGGTGCTGTGAGCTGGGATACTATCCCATGCTCAACTAAGAATTCCTCGAAGTCTCTGTCGAGGTATTCCCCTCCACGATCCGATCGTAGAGTTTTGATTGTCTTACCTAATTGGTTTCAACACTCAGCACGATACTCTTTGAACTTTTCAAAGGTATCTGATTTTGATGCATTAGGTAGACATACCCATATCTTGAATAATCGTCAATGAATATGACGAAGTATTCATAACCAGCTCGAGCTTTTACAATCATTGGTCCGCAGACGTCCGAGTGTATTAGCTCTAGTGGTTGACTGGCTCTTATACCTTTTCCAGTAAAAGGTCTCTTGGTCATTTTCCTTCTAAACAAGATTCACAAACTGGTAAAGTCCCGAGTTTTAACTGGTTTAAGGCTCCGTCCTTTATCAATCTATTTATCCGGTCAAGGTTGATGTGACCAAGTCTAAAATGCCATAGATATGTGTCATCGTGAGAAATCTTTTGCCGTTCGTTTTTGGTTTTTCAACCTTAAACATTTCAGGTTGAGTAGTGACTTATGCGTTAACGGTCTTAACACATACAAGTTATCTTCTGAGTTTCCTGTGCATATAGTTAATCCATTTCTACCAATAATAACCGAATTGCTATTAAAAGAAATTGAATAACCATCATCCATAATTCTAGAAACAGAAATCAGATTCCTGCGGAAGCCAGGAATGCATAACACATTGTTCAAACTTAAATAACTATTATTAATAAAATTTAAACTGGAAACTCCCACTGCTCTTGCTGAAACGGCATCCCCTGTCCCGACCCTCATGGTGTAATCACCTTCAGTAAGGTCCATCCATGAATCAAGTAGCTGTAAAAAAAACAAACATGGTTAGTGGCCCCGGAATCAATAATCCAAGCGGATTTATCATCCTCCACTAATAGAGATTCAATAACGAGTAAATCATATTTACATGTTTCTTTTTTCTCCTTCAGCTCTGCAATGTATTTAGGACAATTCCTTTTCCAATGCCCATTTTTGTCGCAATGGAAACATTTTCCTTGGGCTTGGTATCCTTGGAGCCTTTCTTGTTCTTCTTTTTCATGGGCTTACCCTTAGCCTTTCCAGTGCCCTTCGTCTCTTCTTTGCAGATTTAGAAGATTCGGCAACATTTGCCTCTGCACTGGACTTACGAGGATCCACAAGCATGGACTCGTAATGGGTGAGCTCATTAGCAGTTGGTTCAAAGTAAAAGACAACTTGTTCATAACATAGTTGCTTTTAAACTGCAGGAAACTCTTCGGAAGAGTTTCCATAATCATGGTCACATAGCTACGCTCGTCAATACGAGCTCCATGGGTTTCAGCAGTATTGAGATAAGTCATCATCCTTAAGACATGCTCTCGGATTGATGTCCCATCCTTCATCCTAGCAGTCATCGCTGAGACCATGGCCTCATGGCGTTGACGCTCCGAAGGCTGCCCAAACATGCCCTGCAATGACTCCATCATCTGTGATGCTAGAACCATAGGTTCATGCTTTGCAGCAAGAACCTCAGACATCCCTGCTAGCAAGTAGCAGCGGGCTTTCTCATTTGCTGCGACCCATTTCTGGTAGGTATCGCGCACAGCTTGGCCAGCATTTCTGGCCGGCTCGGGAGGACGTTCCTTCGTCAGGACAAACTTAAGGTCTTCACAGACCATGATAGCGTTCATGTTACTTTTCCACTTAACATAGTTTTCTCCGGTCAATTTATCATTTGAGAGTATGGAAATAATTGGAGAAACCATGGCTGAAAATAAAATAAAACATGCATTTAACATTCATTTATCGCATATTAAAATCATCAAAGAATTTTGGCATAAAATTAAACATGATGCATGGACCATGAATAATGAATAAGAAACCTAAAAGAATTACTATACCACAGAGATCTATCATCCCACAAGTAAGTGCCACCGTAGGGTAGGTCAAGTACTCGCATGATAGATTGAGACAATCTCAGCTGTTTTAATATATGCGGGAGTAACTCTTATTCCTATATTAAATAACTACCGTTCGATTTGATCAAGGAATTTCATTAACAGTTAATTATTCCTTTGTGAGTGTAACCCGCCGTTTCGGGATTTTTTTGACTTAACAAGTGAAGTGCCGCCGTAGAGTAGGTCAGTTCACAAGATACATCTAGAATCCCTATCCTTTCGGAACTAAAACTTGATATTGACCCAAAATGGACACCATCCGTAGGGGGACGAAAACAAAGCCGTCTCGAGGCGCCTTTTGAATCTCACGTTTTTGGACTAACAACGGAGATCATGGGATGTACTGTCGTATATCCCTCTCCCACTCACTATTTTAAACTTAAGGTTTCTATCTAAAATATCTAATATTTATCCTAACTAGTGTGGATAAACTTATGGCGGCTAAAGCATAATTTATTTACACTAGTTTGTCATAAGTGAGCTAATCAATTTTAACTATTAAAATCGTGTCACTAATTTCTCATTAGTCTTACTAACAGCTTTACTCTTTTAAACTAATTTAATTAAAGTGGTATAAGTAAGCTACAATATTTTAACCCTTAAAATACTAGGCACTTAAAGGTCTAAAATCATGGAATTCTAAATGGTCAAAATTTTAATTAACATTTTAATAAATCTTAGTGCGTCATAAAATCCAATGGTACGTGGAATTGTATCCCGAGTGCAAACCACATTTCCGTCCATACGGAATCGGCTATGGAATTTATATCCGGGTTTCCATCCTATATACCAATGGAATTTATTATGCACCAATTAAGTCCAATATGTAAGAATTCAAGTTTTAGACACTAAATCTCATTATTCTAATTAATGATTTTAATGCATATCATTTATAACTTAAACATTTTAAATTACATAAAATCATAATTTTATGTCTATAATGATAATGCATCTATGACATGTTACGGCAAGTAAAATGCACGAGTGGGCACCCTAATTTATATGACATGTTATTCAAACAATTCGAAATAAACATACATATAACATAAAAAAAATTATTTTGCATTGACCGGGCTCTTATTTTTCCTATACTAATCTAATTATTACATAAGATATACCAAGGCATTCCTTGGCCTTCAAATCCCGCTCCAAAGTGGTATTGGCTCCTTTTGCGACTTCGGTGCTCCATATTACAAAGAATTGAAATTTTACATTGAAAACTAAAATTACAATGAATATAAACAATGGCCTTATGGCCTTACAACCCAAAATCAAAACCAACTACAAAAATAAGAGCCATAAAAATTTACGATCAATGCAAAATCCATTTATCACATGAAATATCAAAATCATTCATCACATGAACTCAATAATGTGCTCACTCATCTAAACATGCATATCATATTTAAAACTCATATAAACATATTAAAACAGAAACTTTAAATGAAAAAGTGAAGAGTTAAGAGCACTTTTCAACCTCGCTCTGATACCAATTGTAGGGAACGCCTTCCCTCGCGCAGCGAAGCGGTAAGGCTCACGGACCGAACCTGAAAATTTTTTCTACTCTCCCTTTGTTTTGGCCGAACCGCACCAGTGAGTTCACTGATGTTTTGCTTCTGTTTTGGACAATATTTGAGCCCCAGAATACCCCCGAAACAGTCCTCGAACAGCCCCTTGAACTGCAGTGAATTAGTGGACTGTTTTGGACCCGTTACACGCGCGAACTGCACCCAATTTGAAGCAGTATTTGCGTGAACTGCAGTGATGGTTCAGGTCTGATTTTTCTCTAAAAACAATCCTAACACAGCCCTACAAATCTCTAAAAGTGTTTCCCAAAAACCTGAGTTAAAACCAAACAAAACCGAGCCCCAATGAATGGGAAGTGCGTGCGGCAGAGGGCTATAATTTTGCCCACTGCCGTGAATGGTGAGAGGAGGGGAAAGAGTTTTCCAACGTCACAAGGTCTTCCGAGCTATGTCTCGTTACCAACGGAGGGTAGTGTGGGCTACACTCATAGATTAATCTCTAAACGGTTTAGAGATTAAGATCACACACCGAAAATAATTTCAGGTTCTTCAATAATGTTTCTCAACTCTGAGAGCTTGAAGAAGAGATGGAGACTAGAGTTTCTAATCCTTAGATCTGAAAAATTAAATCCTAATTTTTCTTTTATACTTTAGGTAATTTGTTTCATAAAACAAATCAACCATTAGTCTCCCATCCTTATGAAATTCGGCTAGGGTAAGGTTATTAGTTTGATTTTGCTTCCAAAATAAACAAATCCTAATCCTTATTCTTAGGAAATTTCGGCCAAGGCCTATTATTTTGGCTTGATTTTGTTTCCAAAATAAACAAATCTCATTCCTTATCAATGAGGAATTTTCGGCCATGGTGGGTTTTAATTTTGACTTTGTTTCTCAAACAAATCATATTCCTTATCCAATAAGGAATCCTACCATGGTGCTGATTTTTGTTTCCAAAATAATTCTTAACCTTATTAAATTATATCATATATAATTTAATGTTCTAATATAATAATTATCATATAATTATTAATACCTTATATTAACTTTTAATATAAAGTCTCAAGTGTGATGTATTAATATTATTAATCATATAATAATACTTATTCTTTGTGAGTATATATTTGGACCGTCCAATTATATTAGCTTCGCTAAAGTATATCGAGCTAGCACGGGGACCAAGTGGACCTACGGTTCCGAGCTCCAATAATCTCGAAATACTAATTAAGCTCTTAATTAAATATTCTGAATTATTAACTTCGAATTATTCCACTAAAACTCCGAAGTTGCACTCTCATTGCCGTAGATGAAATATTAAGCCGAACCAGATCGGTGTCCACCGATATAGTCATTGCATACGAATTGATCATTCACGAATATCTCGTAATTAGAGTCGGGTCATAATTTCCGTTATACCCCTCTAATTATTTTTACCTTAAGTACCATTGATTCTCTAATGAACGATTTATTCATAACTGTTATGAATATTAATCTTTCTATTCGTAATAGAAAGACTTGAGCTCTCAATCGTTCAAGTACCGAATCAACCCTTAAGAGAGATACTCATCTACTTCTCGTAAGAAGGAGTGAATTACATGTCTATGTAAAACGTTCCCAGCTACAACAGACTATGCCCCCAAAGTACGTAGTTATTGGTTGGGATTGCTACACCAACCTCACCTTTGTAAATCAAAGGACACAACCCCCCATGCAGGAGTTCGTAGTACACTCAGGATTAAGATCAATCCATATATGACCATCAAGTAGATCGAAATGACTTTCTTTGTTTAACGGATATTAAAAGAATGTCATTTCTATCTGGGTCAAGTCCTATATGATCACATCATATAAGGTGCCTCCATCCTCATGTCTCTACATGGATGATCCGGATTAAGATCGCCATCCAAATATAGAATGAACCACAGCTATAGATAAACCACAAAACAAGTACCCGGTTTGTTTGCTCTCTATGGACTATTTAAGATCACTAACTTCAGACTTAAATCCTCTTGTGCATGACACTCATATACCAAGTCTGAAGGTACATAAGTAATCTACGGTATTTATGAAGATATATAATATGCGAAAATTAAACAAACAATTTGATAAATGAATAATGCATCATTTTATTTCTTAACACAAGAAACCGTTTACTTCACATGTAGCTCTAGGGCATACATACCAACAATATGAAGATGTAGTGTGAGTTTTGATTATGAGGAGAGTGTTTGGTCAAGAAGGTTTATGTATAACTCTTTGTTTTTGCTTTCAAAAAGATGTTAAAAAGTGTAAGCGTTTAGCAAAAACGAAATTAGAGCTCAATATGTAATGAAGGTGAAAATTACCCCCAGCTCTCTATCCTGAGGTCGGTATGTCGGTCTACAGGGGTCTGTATGCCGGTCTTGCAATTTAAACGGTTATAAGAATATGATCGTTGAAGATTAAAGCACAGACCGACCAGAGTACTGATCAATATGGTGATCGATATACTAGTTAGCTAACCGGTATGAGGATCGATATTTTCCGTCCCAGTTCCAGTAGCTATGCAAACTCCAGATTGACCGGTATGATAGAGAGGTATGTAGTAGCCTTGTTCCGGAGAGCATGCAAAATTGCCCAAATCAGAGTAAGGACACCGATATGCCGGTATCATGGACCGGTATGTCGGTCATAGTGCAGAAACTCAGGATTTGAAGATTAAAAATATTTTGCACATGACCCTAATGCATCTATATGAATGTGTATGAGTTCTATAAGCTTGTAATACTTAAATTATCAACTCATTTACATTGAGAGCCCTAAGCTATAAGACTGCAATAGATATATTCGTTTGGCACTTGAGTCTTCACATCCAATATATTTTGACATCTTTTTGTAATACTCGCGAATGCGTGTCGAAGCTGCTAGCATTGTATCATCAAAATCCATCATCAAGTGCGATGACGCTTACACCCCTTAGTGGGTCTGCCATTGACCAACATCTATGAATATTAGGGATGACAATGAGGAGATGAGAGGATTGACATTCTTATACTTGTTCCCAATAATATTACATGTTCTTGTCATACAAAGGATCTCGAACCCCAAATAACAGACATTCTTATCTTAAAATAAATTTAAGGCATTTGAAAATATTTCCGTTAAAATTATTACATTATCCAAAAATATTATACATACCTAAAAAATGATAAAAATATATAAATCACAATAAATACAAGAAATTGAAATAATTATTTTTTTAATCTTTTTTACTTGGTCCGTAATTTAATAAAAAGAGGGAATTAAAAAAAAGAAGTATAGATGTGTGTGTGAGATACTGACATGAGCACATATTATAATGGAGAGGGTTGGTGATTTTGTTCATGTTAGAGAAATTGCTAAACCCAAAAACTTGAGCTGATAGATGATAGCTCAACTATAGTATTTTCAGTTACTAATTTGCCTGACACGTGATGTGGCAGCTCACCTGTGGTATATGATCTCAAAGCACTTAGTTTCCTTATGAGTGCTGCATCATCTTAATTTAGTGGGTGCCGGTGAGGCTACCAGAACTTGCATGAAAAATTTGACCTCGAGATACCATGTTAGATATCACTTTTATGTATGTATATAAACTTCGAGAAAAATGATAAATGCACATCAAACTCCATTTTCTTATGATCTTTGTTGTCATGCTGCATGGATGTTGCCACAAAAAGAGGAACATTTTTCCAAACAACTTGTAAAAAATATAACGATAAACATTTTTCCAAAGAACTTGCAATAGCCAACACTGTTTCAGAGGTTTCTTCAAAACACAGGAAAAGGAAATTTAAGCTATAAAGAATAAGTGGGTTCTGTTCAAAATTCTGAGTGTTCATGGTATTTAATTAGCTCCTTGTTTCGAATAGTCTGGTTGTATTACAATTTAATTTGGTTACTGTGTTCTTACAACGGACTTTGAACAATCAGTAAACCGAACTGGAATGATACAATTTTGACAAGTGATAAACCGAACTGGAATGACACAATTTTCAACAGTGAAACAAATGACAACAAGCAGAAAGAAAAAGCGAAAATAGTAAATCAGTCCCAGCGATGAAGGCAGAATTCCGAGGCTTGTTGATGCGGCAACAATCTCCTTAAAACAAATTCGTCCCCTACCGATTGGTGCAGTAGAACGCGAGACGTCTGTTTCCCAGGATGCAACGGAAAAAGAGGAAATTGGGCACCACCAAATTCGACTGCAACGAACAATCGAAGTGCTTGAACTCTTCTAAAAAAAAAAACTTAAAACTTGTTTCTGTATTCAACTAAACTAAAACGAAAATACACATGTCTATTAAAAAGAAATTAACATGCCAATTAAATTGAGTTAGTGGGAGACCTTCCATTTGATTTGTAACCACTTAGTTAATTAATAAAATTGAATTAACTGTTATGGAACATCAAAAGCTTGGAAAAAAATAAAGAGGAGGCTTGCAAAAATTCGCTAGGCCGGGCTCGCACATTTTGGTCCGGCATTCGTGTACGCAGGACACGCGGGTGCACACGAGCCAAGCTTGATTCGGATTTGATTTGCCCCCCCCCCCCCCCCCGCGCACGTAGAGAGAGCCTCTATCCTTACAACTCTTACCCATCTACATATGAGCAATCATATATAAGCATAATATTCCCTCTATAGCTTTCCCATATGGGACAAGCTTACTTTTCTTTATTTTCCAACACCAATGGGTGAACTTTGAGCAACAATTTCTCATTCACCCAAGCACCATTTTAAGCATATGAATATACCATTTCGAACTACTCACGGAGGAGTATCCGAATCATTCAATAACAACCACTAACACGAAGTGGACCATGCTTGAAATTGTGCCTCAAAATGCTTATGAATAAGCATTTTCCAACAATCCCCCACATGAATGAAATTGGCGAAAAACGTCGAATAAAATTATTTTATAAAACATTTTATTTTGACCTAGAAGAGTTCAACGGTTCAACACCTGCATAGGATAGGTAGGCCTCAGCCTTTGAACCTTCCCTTGTGAAAATATATCTCATTTACTGGCTGACAGTGGACGCGATGTCATTGAACTGTACTGCCGTTCATGTAAATGGAGAACATATATCACACAGATGTTTTACCTAACACATCTGAGTTCTCATTGTTATGCTCATTTTGGCCATGAACATCAACCTGGTTCTGCAAGAGTTTCTAAGAATTGTGCCCCGTACAATTCCCTTTGAAGCGGCCCCACTTCTCTCTCACATAGGTGATTTCTTATTTAAGAGTATCTCGTAATACTCTGCTCGGATTCCCGACGCATAAGAATCATTAAAAGCCTTTGCTTAACCTCAATCCATACGAGCATCACTGTTTCATTTCACCATAGGAATGGACTAGAGGGTAACCCCCACAGTGAACCAATTATGTCTTTTACGAGTAGGTTGTCCCATTGAACCTAGATCTTGGGATCTCCAGTCAACAAGGTTGGGTTTTCCTTCGTAATAAACATTTATCTAATGGGCTTTAGTCCCATTCCCCTCGATGATTTCACAACCAACTCTCTATTTAACCCTTTGGTTAGCGGATCCGCAATGTTATCCTTTGACTTTACATAGTCAATCGAAATAACTCCAGTAGAGAGTAATTGTCTAACGGTATTGTGTCTACGACGAATATGTCTAGACTTACCATTATACATATTGTTATGTGCCCTTCCAATTGCAGATTGACTATCGCAATGAATGCAAATTGCTGGCACTGGCTTGGCCAACTTGGAATATCCTCTAGAAAATTTCGAAGCCATTCTGCTTCTTCAGCACACTTGTCTAATGCAATGAATTCTGATTCCATTGTAGATCTGGCTATCACAGTCTGTTTGGAGGATTTCCATGATATAGCTGCACCTGCTAGTGTAAACACATAGCCACTGGTAGACTTTGAGTCTTTCATGTCAGATATCCAATTAGCATCACTGTATCCTTCGACTACAGCTGGATATCTATGATAGTGCAACCCATAATTACGAGTAAAACGTAAGTACCTAAGTACTCTCACTATTGCTTTCCAGTGATCAACCCCTGGATTACTCGTATATCTGCTGAGCTTGTTTACTGTACAGGCTATATCAGGTCTTGTACAACTCGATAGATACATCAAACTCCCGATCACTCTAGAGTATTCTACTTGAGATATACCATCTCCCCTATTCTTCGATAGGTGTAGACTCACATCTAAAGGAGTTCTAGCCACAGCAGAATCATCATTGTTGAATTTACCAAGAATCTTGTCCACATAGTGCGACTGATCAAGAATAAGTCCATCAGGACTTCTCGAGACCTTTATTCCCAGAATGACATCTGCTAGACCCATGTCTTTCATGTCAAACTTGGATTTCAGCATATTCTTGGTAGATTTCACCATTTTAACATTACTCCCGACAATCAATATGTCATCAACGTAGAGACATAAAATGACATAGCCAACTTCTGTCTCTCTGACATAAATGCATTTATCACACTCATTGATTTTGAAACCATTTGCTAACATGGTGTCATCAAACTTTTTATGCCACTGTTTCGGAGCTTGTTTTAATCCATACAAGGATTTAAACAACTTACAGACTTTCTTTTCTTGTCCTGGAGCTATAAAGCCTTCAGGTTGTTCCATGTAAATTTTTTCATCTAAATCTCCATTTAGAAAGGCTGTTTTCACATCCATCTGATATACCTCAAGATTGCGCAAAGCTGCAATCGATATTATCATCCTTATGGAATTTATTCTCGTTACAGGAGAATAAGTATCAAAGTAATCAAGACCTTCACGTTGTCTGTAACCTTTAATTACAAGTCTTGTTTTGTACTTGTCAATTGATCCATCTGCCTTCATTTTCTTTTTGAAAATCCACTTGGACCCTAAAGGTTTACATCCTGGAGGAAGATCCACTAACTCCCAGGTGTGATTTTGTAAGATGGATTCAATTTCACTATTGATGGCATCTTTCCACAAAGCACCATCAGCTGACCTTACAGCTTCGTTATAGCTTTGAGGATCATTTTCTAGCAAAAATGTCAGAAAATCTGGACCAAATGATTTTTCCGTTCTAGCTCTTTTGCTACGTCTTGGTTCAAGTTCAACAACTTGTTGATCCTCTGGAACATTTATTTGTTCTCGGTCCTGACTATCTTCAATGATAGTCTCATGTACCCGTTTGTGCACATTTGAATTCGAATTAGTTTTACAAGGAAAAACGTATTCGAAAAAGGATGCATTCCTCGACTCCATTATCGTATTCTTGTGAATATCTGGTATATTAGACTCATGCACAAGAAATCGATAAGCATTACTGTTATGTGCATATCCTATGAAAATACAATCAACAGTTTTTGGTCCTATCTTCACCTTTTTAGGTGGAGGAATAACTACCTTGGCAAGACACCCCCACACTCGTAGAAATTTGTAGGAAGGTACTCTTCCTTTCCACATCTCATAAGGAGTTTTCCCTGCATCTTTCCGTGGTACCTTATTTAAAAGGTAATTAGCTGATAAAACAGCTTCTCCCCACATATTCTGAGGTAAGCCAGAGCTGATTAACATAGCGTTCATCATCTCTTTCAAGGTACGATTCTTCCGTTCTGCAATCCCATTGGATTGAGGTGAATAAGGAGCTGTGGTTTGATGTATGATTCCATTTTGTTCACAAAGTGATTCAAAAGGGAAAACATACTCACCACCACGATCACTTCTCAACTCCTTAATTCTTTTGTTCAGTTGATTCTCAACTTCATTCTTATAGAGAACAAATTTCTCTATAGCTTCGTCCTTGCTTTTCATCAAATACACATAGCAAAATCTAGTGCAATCATCAATAAAGGTAATAAAATATTTATTACCGCCTCTCGATTGTATTGAATTAAAATCACATACATCGGTATGAATAAGATCAAGTGGTTCAGAGTTTCTTTCAATACTATGAAAAGATGATCTAGTTAGTTTTGCCTCAACACAAGTATCACACTTATGTTTGTTATCAATTTTAAAATTTGGAATGTGGTTCATGTTAATTAATTTCCGTAATGAATTAAAATTAACATGTCCTAATCTACCATGCCATAGATTAGAGTACTCAACAATATAAGCAGAAGAACTAGCTTTATTGATATTCTTAGGTTTAACAACCATTACATTGAGCTTAAATAGCCCATCAGTTACATACCTTTTTCCCACATACATCCCATTTTTAGTTAAAACTACTTTATCATACTCGAACACCATCCGGAATCCATGCTTGTTCAGAAGTGATCCAGACACAAGATTCTTCCGTATTTCTGGTACATACAGAACGTTGTTCAAAGTCAACTTTTTCCCAGAGGTCATCTTCAGAATCACCTTGCCTTGACCTTCAATCTCAGATGTTGCTGAATTTCCCATGTATAATTTTTCCCCATTACCAATAGGCTCAAATGAAGAAAACATGCTCTTGTCCGAGCACACATGTCGAGTGGCACCAGTGTCAATCCACCACTCTCTTGGGTTAGAACCCACCAGATTCACCTCAGAAACCACAGCTGAAAGGTTAATGTCTGAAACATCTTGAGTCATGGTTTCCATCACATTAGCCTCTTGATTCTTTTTCTTATTCGGCAGTCTGCACTCAGAAGACTTGTGACCCATTTTGTCACAATTGAAGCATTTTCCTTGAAATTTGGATTTCTTGGAAACTCCTCCTTGAGGGCCCATCTTTGACCTTTTTTCTTGAGGTTCTTATTCTTATGGCCATGTTCAACAACATTTACTTTGGCCTCATGAGTTATTCCCCTCTTGTCAGATACTCTGTAATCTTCCTCAATTCTAAGCTTAAGAACCAAGTCTTCAATGCTCATTTCTTTTCGCTTATGCTTTAGATAATTCTTGAAATCTTTCCAACCAGGTGGTAGTTTTTCAATTATCGAGGCTACTTGGAATGTTTCACTTAAAACCATCCCCTCAGCATGAATTTCTGCTAGAATAATGCAATTCTTGTACTTGACTTAACACAGTTTTGGAATCAATCATCTTAAAATCTAGGAAACGGCCTACGACAAATTTCTTAGTACCGGCATCCTCAGTTTTATATTTTCGGTCTAAAGATTCCCAAAGCCCTTTTGCTGTTTTCATCCCGGCATACACACTGTACAAGGAATCACTCAGCCCATTTAGCACATAATTCCTACATAGGAATTCAGAATGTTTCCAAGCATCGATCGCACTGATCACTTGGATATCAATCTCACCCTCCACGGGTTCAGGAGCATCTTCCTTTAGAAACCTCGCAAGGTTCAACGTGGTCAAGTAGAAAAACATTTTCTGTTGCCACCGTTTAAAATTCTGTCCACTGAATTTTTCAGTTTTTTCTGCAGCAGGATTGACATGGCTCACATGTCCAACAGGTTGTCTAGCCACAGAGGCAATAACACTTGGCTAGCCACAGCGGCTGCCATATTAAGCCCAGAGGCTGAAGCAAGTTGGCCAGCCGAAGAGGCTGCCACTGCACTTTGGCCAGCCACGGGGGCTGCCACAATATTCTGGCCAGCCGAAGAGGCTGCCATATTCGGATCTACTGTGTTTGGACTGTTTTCCATATCCACAGAGTCGAATTTGTTTTAAGACTATTACAATTTAATTTGGTTACTGTGTTCTTACAACGGACTTTGAACAATCAGTAAACCGAACTGGAATGATACAATTTTGACAAGTGATAAACGAATGGAATGACACAATTTTCAACAGTGAAAAAATGACAACAAGCAGAAAGAAAAAGCGAAAATAGTAAATCAGTCCAGCGATGAAGGCAGAATTCCGAGGCTTGTTGATGCGGCAACAATCTCCTTAAAAAAATTCGTCCCCTACCGATTGGTGCAGTAGAACGCGAGACGTCTGTTTCCCAGGATGCAACGGAAAATAGAGGAAATTGGGCACCACCAAATTCGACTGCAACGAACAATCGAAGTGCTTGAACTCTTCTAAAAAAAAAAACTTAAAACTTGTTTCTGTATTCAACTAAACTAAAACGAAAATACACATGTCTATTAAAAAGAAATTAACATGCCAATTAAATTGAGTTAGTGGATGGACTTCCATTTGATTTGTAACACTAGTTTAAAGCTTGCAAAAATTCGCTAGGCCGGACTCGCACATTTTGGTCCGGCATTCGTGTACGCAGGACACGCGGGTGCACACGAGCCAAGCTTGATTCGGATTTGATTTGCACCCCCCCCCCCCCCCCGCGCACGTAGAGAGAGCCTCTATCCTTACAACTCTTACCCATCTACATATGAGCAATCATATATAAGCATAATATTCCCTCTATAGCTTTCCCATATGGGACAAGCTTACTTTTCTTTATTTTCCAACACCAATTGGTGAACTTTGAGCAACAATTTCTCATTCACCCAAGCACCATTTTAAGCATATGAATATACCATTTCGAACTACTCACGGAGGAGTATCCGAATCATTCAATAACAACCACTAACTCGAAATGGACCATGCTTGAAATTGTGCCTCAAAATGCTTATGAATAAGCCATTTTCCAACAGGTTGTTCGTATTTGAGAGAGAGTTTGATTAATATTTTGGAAAAAAAATTGTCCGGGGTTGGATCAGGTTTGTGTCAGTGGAGCAATATTTGCTAGCACTAGCAGCACTTTTCATTGCTTCACTTCTTGCTGCTTCAACATCTCTTTTAAGCACAACAAAATTTGAAGCATGAAGCCACATGTGGAAACAAAAATGACAAGCTTGAGCTTCGTAAAAAAACGAAAGTATCCACTTCCAAGAGTGGATCAGGCTACAAACATGATTGGCCGGTAAGTTCTCTTGTTTGTGTATTTTCTACTATGTAAAAATAAAATCATTTATATTTGACACTTAGATGAAATTGGATTTGTAGGACATAAAATTTGGCTGGAGAATTGTGGTGCGTACCATAGTTGGATTCTTTGGAGCAACATATGGAGGTGCAGGAGCCAGTAGGTGTTGGTGGGAGAGGCATATTTGTTACCGTTAGTGTCCTACACATGTCACAAGATCTCTAAATATGATTTGTGTGTGAATTCAAGTAAAGTTGTGGAAAAAATTTATATTGATCGGTTGAGAAATTTCCAAAATTTCTTTTAGATGAAGAAGCTCCAAGCTTTGATTTGTTGTTTTTGGCTCTTGGGTGAGTTTCCCTATCACCTTCATAGACTCTTCAAGTGCTAGCTTGACCAAATTTTTGAAACAAAAATTTTTACCTCCAAGGAAGAGAGAATGCAACAGTATGAATAGTTTCCAACTTGGTTGTTGTGTGTGATAAATGAATCCAATTAATTAAGCCCAACCACTTCCATCAAATGTCCAAAGTTGATGTAAGTCAAGTGAGTCCCACCACTTTTAAATTCCAAATTTAAGTTGGCTTACTCAACACACAACTAGACTTTGGGCCCGGGTTCGTTTAATTCGATTAAACGAATTTTTCATCGCTAAATAATTAAATTCAATTTAATTAAATAATTATGTCTCGCAAAATTATTACGATAGGCGCTTACGAATTAATTCCAAATTAATTCGTTCGCTCAAATTAAAATCCAATTTTAATTCCGTATTGAAATCCGATTTCAATTAATATATCAGATATATTATTTTAGCCCAAATAAATAAATTAAATAGAAAAATTCAATTTAACTATTAAATTTATTTTATCGATTAATTCCAAATTAATCGCGTTCTCTCTTCTAGACGAATTTAATCCCTGATAAATTCTTGCCGCAATTAATCTCATATTAATTTTCTCTATCATAATTAATCTCAGATTAATTTTGTTCGAGTCAAATGTCATTGGTGAATCTTTGGGAAGCGACTCAAGAGATTCCTGGATATTTTGGCAGTAAATACGGTCATCGGACTATCCGAACATGTGCGTACCCCGTACCACGTTCTCATCGATTTACAAGACATGGTTGGCTTCTAGCAAAGCACCGTGCCTACCCAATTCTCCAGAAATATTCACCGAGGAATATTATTTGTATCAGGCGTAGTAATACAATGTAATGTGTTATACGATCTAGTACCGGATGTCACATGCCAGGCCTAGGGCTGGAGCTGTGTCTGCCCCGTACGAATCATATATCGGATTCCGTGTAACTAGTCTCTGTAATCAGATAGTCATGACCTAGTCATACTATCCCGATAGCTGCAACATTTAAGAGTACTAGTATCGTATCATGTGTGATCATCATCTCCATATGACTGAAATGATACTCTCAATTTGATATCACACTCAATACACTACGATTCTTAGGTAAACCCAGCAGAGGCGTACACAGAACATGTTAAAGCTCCAGACGACCAATACCAAAGTAAAATGATTGTCGCAAGTAATAGCGATGCAAGTCTCAGGTTAAAGATCACATACACCTACCCTGATTCGGATTCTCATAGACACATAATCATACTACCAATGGGACTCTGAAGGGGTCTATCCAGAGCGAAGCTGTTCCCGGTTCAACGGCTAAAAGATCCTCTTATCACACTTGCATAAGTATCAAATACTCAAATATATGAGAACTATGTCGTTAAGCTTCCATAATGCGCACAAGTGTAATACTAGTCTATTCCGCATTATCGATGTTCATTCTCGATAATACTACGACTATGGATATTTAATGATTAAACCGTTCGTGGATTAATACAGTCTCATATCTTATTAATCTGATTTAACCATATGGCCTTTTATCAATAATAATCCAAGTAATCCAATTACATAATAATAAAATAGCAATTTCCTTTTGTCACATAGTTAATTTGTACAAAAACACAATATCTTTTACAAATAGTGATGCTATGGATCATAATTATCCAACAGTTACATGCTTAATCTGATTATTGGTTTTGATGCAAAATCATTCATACCTGCCCTTTTATCAAAGATTTAGAATGACAACAGGTGCTGCAGCTTCTACCGTTTTCTGTAATCTTAGGCAAAAGCTTCCAACACTTGAACTATCCGTTATCGACTATGCCTTTGCATTTCTATTACAGCCAATGGGGGCGGCCCTGAGATTTTCGAGATCCTAAACGAATTTATAAATTATATGACCCTTCACCGATAAAAATGAGGTTTTTTTTTGGATTTTTTAGTATAATATATATTAATTTTCTTAAATTTCAGTCATCTAGTTTTGACTCATATTTGGGGACCCTAGCTTACAGCCTGTGTCGGCCGTCCCCAAGGCCACCCCTCCAATATTGATTCTGGTTATCAGTGATGGAGTTGCTTTCAATGTAATTTTTGCAGATGGATAATCACCGTTTTGCTAATTGTTCTATTCATAGGTATGTTCTGTTTGAATTGCACTCTTCTTTTTTAGTGTTGTGTTTGAAACTTGGAAAATAGAAACCATTACAAAGAGGGTAAAATTTTCTGCCGATCCATGACCTATTTAAGCTCGAAATAAAATCAGATTAAATTAGAAAAATGATACAAGAGACTCTCAAGGTTACTGAGATTCATTCAGATCAATTGTTAATCAAATCCATGCACTCTGTGGAGAGAAATTGCAAGCCTTTTAATTAATCAGCCATTACAATTACAAAACTGAAAATAGAGAGAGCTGGAAAAACTAACTTAACTAACTCTTTTTACTGGGTCCCACCGGAGTTGTCACGTCAACACTTCTAGTGCAACTCTCTTAACGACTTGTAACAGTTGCACCATTTTTTTTTTTTTTAGAAAATGCCTTGTACTCTTAATTTTTTTTAATAATTATTCATTAAATCTCTATTTTTTTTATAATTACTAATTACATCTATGTTGTTCTAATAGTAAAATATGGTTATTGCATTATGTACTGTTTCTATTAAAACAACATGACCTAATAGGTCATTATAAAAAATTAAAAACCTAATGAGTAATTATGAAAAATATTCAAGACTTACGAGTATTTTTTTAATATTTTTAAGCATGCTGCTCAATGCAAAAATCATGATATCATTGGCCATAAGATAATATCATTATATAAAAATTCGGGCCTTTGGCAATTAATTATTTTAATAGCCAGGAGTCCTATCGTGGATAGTCATATGGAATACTTAATTGTCTCTAAGCTGTATACGAACAAAGGTTATCGAATCCCATATACTCCTTGTGTTCGATCCTTTTGATCATTTTTGCTAAGCCCACACCACCTGTTTGTAAAGAAACAAAAAAGCATTCATCATAAGTTTAAAATGTTCTTTTTAATTTATAGAAATTCTATCCACGGCGGTAGTAACTTGTAAGTGCATGAGAATTGAGAAGCATACCTAGTGATAATGCACTCACTATGATTGTGAACGACAGAGTAAATATGATTATTGATGCTCTGCCTAATATATCGATCAGCTTTTTCACCACATGTTGTCCTACAAACGCAGCAATGGTGGCTACTGCGAAGAAGTACAGAGCTGTGCAATCAGCAATCAATCAAAAATGATAAGTACATACTCTGGATTCGAATCCTGGCGGAAAAAAAAGTGTTAAATTTAGTCGATACTTGACTAACAAGTTACCATAAGGGACTGGAAAACGTTTTAGAAGGTAATATTCTATAACGGACATAGATGCGGAAAATGTCATGGCAAAGGTGGCTGTGGCACTTGAAACCTGCATTGAAGACCTGAACAAGTTAGCTAGTCCATGCCTTTAAACGAATCTTGAACTTTGCGGCGAGTAAGAGTTATGAACCTGAGGAGGGATTCCGAGCTCCAGGAGAACAGGGCCTAAAATGAATCCTCCGCCAAGACCAAGCATTCCACCAACTACACCAGCAATCATACCACAAGCACAGTAAAAAACAAGCTGGTGTGCTCTCCAGTTTGTGCTTACATCTCCCTTTGATGCAATCTTTCGCTGCCCTTTGTATAGGGCAACTGCCTCGTATGCACTCACTCCTCCGGCAACTGGGATCTGAAAAGGAATGAACAAATGCAAATATTAATCCTGATGGAACAACCTGGTTCTTTTTTTATTCAATGTTTTGGTTGTGGAGGTACCTGTAAAAAGTTTAATACCCAGTATAGCACTGAACAGGTGGTGGTGTAATTCTGTGTCCAAAACATGCAGAATTTTCATCTATTCACCTCAAGTGAATGCATCAAATTAAGGAAAAATAAACACAGAGCAGATGAAGCAGATGATTTACCTTGGCAATCTGCAATGCAAGGACTACAGCCCAGACGGCAACTAGAAGTCCAAGTTCTTTCCAGTAAATATTCTCTATAATTGAGACCTGAGAGTTATATATATATCTGCCATTAAAAACTGTTTAATCATGGAAACAATGCAGGCTTTGCAAGTGTTATTACCTTTAATTTTTTAGGTTCCTGGGTTTCTTTTGGAGTTGTGTCATTACTTGAAGACTCAAGGTTACCTTCGCATTCTTCAGCTTGATTACCAATTCCTGATTAATAAATTAAATTAGCTCGGGGGATAATCATTTTGATAAAATAAAGAAAATGAAGATAGAAAAGCTGAAAATCTACTCACCGTTTAATTCTAAACGATTAGCAGCCTCCTGGAGAAGCAAGAACAAGGCAAGAAGCAAAAGAAAAGTAAGCTTGGTTAAACATAAACGAGTTCAAAGAACATGACACGGTACAAAATTTTACCCTCTTTGTTTTGGTTTCTTTTTTCCAAGTTTCAACTCCTTTCAAGAGTGCCTTAATTGACATAACTGCAATTCACAATTCCCCATCAAAATATTTGTCAAAGAAAAACAATAAAAAAAAGAAGAGTGCAATTCAAACAGAACATACATATGAATATAACAATTAGCAAAACTGTGATCATCCAATCAGCAAAAATCACATTCAAAGCAACTCCAACACTGATACCCAGAACCAACATTGGCTGTAATAGAAGTGCAAGGTCATAGTCGATAACGGGTAGTTCAAGTGTTGGATGCCTTTGCCTAAGATTGTAGAAAGCTGTAGAAGCTGCAGCACCTGTGACCATACCTGCTCAGATAAACAAAATTACACCACATGAAGTTAAAATCATCCTGAAAGTTAGCTTATCATTCTGAATCCTTGATAAAAAAAAGGACTTGTTTCACATACATTTTGAAAGTGCCGCTGATGATTTTGCATCAAAACCAACAATCAGATTAAGCATAGGAACAAATATGCCTCCCCCACCAACACCTCCTGCACTTCCACATGCTGCTCCAAAGAACCCAACTAAGGTACCCACCACGATTCTCCAGCCAAATTTTATAACCTATCAATCCATTTTCATCACAAGTGTCAAATATAAATGATTTTTTCCTACAAGGTAGAAAATACACATACAAGAATAAAAGAGGGAAAAAAATGAACTTACTGGCCAAACATGTTTGTAGCCTGATCGACTCCTGGGATGAGATGATTTAGTTACATTACTAAGATCAAGCTTTTCATTTTTGTTTCCACTTATGGCTTCATGCTTCAAGTTTTGCTGTGCTGAAACGGATACTGAAGCAGCAAGAACTATGGCAATGAAAACTGCTGCTAGCAATCTCCAGTTACACCAACCTGCTCCAATCCCAGACATTGCAAAATATCAAACTTCTCTGTCTCTCAAATATGAACTCTAACGAGAATATTCAAAACAAGGAGCAAAACACCATGAACACTCAGAATTTTGAACACAACCCACTTCTTTATAGCTTAAATTTTTTCTTTTTTTCTGTGTTTCAAGAAATCACTGTTTTTCACTGTTGTTTTGAAACCAAGCTTGAAAGCAACGGAACTAAGTTGCCTTTCACTAAAGGAAGGTTGGCTATTGCATGCTGGCATAATGCATTTATAAGCCAGAGATGAGATAACTGTTGAGATTGGTGCTTTGCGTATCGTATTTATGACCGATTTATGAATATAAATAATTATTTTTCTATAATATTATTTATTTAATGATATCAACTCTTGTTTTTTATATTACTATTCGATCTAATTTAGATTAGTTTGAAACTAACTGAGGTTTAATGATGTATATATTAGACAAATACTCGAGAATATATATATAGTAGTATACAGTTACAACGAGGCTTGTAATTGACACTGAGAAGTGTCACTACTAGAGGTATATTCTCAAATAAAGTTCATGGTCGAAACTTGCTGACACGGGTCGGTTAATAAAATTTATTAAGATCAGTACACGTCGTGTATCGAGACTTGATCTGATGGTTTATCCCATGAACCATGAGTCTTGGGAGACTCGTATAGATGTGTAGCTCTTTATTTGATGAGCACTTAACGACTCATCGAAATAATTCCTAATAGATGGCACACCAACATTAATAGGTATTTTCCCAAGTCGAGTTGAATATATGATCATTTGACTTGAAACACTACTGTGAATGTATGAGTGATCCTCCACACTTTGACAACAATCACATCACCAATCAATCTAGACCATACCTCCGCCTGTTCGTTGGATGTAGACCGATACTCATGATATCCTATTATGTATACAGAGAGGATTCGTCAGTCCCATGTGCAGAATTTAGGCATCCACTTCGTGATCCTTAAATATTTCTCCAGAGTATATTCTGAAAACGAGTTCCAAGTGTTGATTGAGAGATCACGATCACGACACATATACAAATTATACACTAGCGAAGATTTGACGTTATCATATGTCTCTGGTACAATTTGAATAGCCTATGATGGAGGGACTATATGATATGCTCATAACTCGACTTGTATGGTTTGGCGCAGTTATCTGTGGTCGTCATAATTTATGAACGTACAAATTATGAACACGAAATGTGTTTCGTGACGGGTATACACCTCATCCTAGAGAATCCCACTAATAAACTATACTCGTAAAGCATTATGACAATTAATTATGAATAGTACGGATTATTCATAACGTTACATATGTCGGGGTGTTTTCATATTTAATGTGTATTTGTATTTGATACATACTTTGATTATACACAATAGAATTTTGACACATGTATTTTATTAATTAGAATTAATTAATTATTTGATAATAAATAATAAAAAAAAATTAGATTTTATTTGGTAGAATTAACTTGTTTGACACATGTATTCCTTTTAATATAAATTAATTAAAAAATTTTAATTAATTAATTAATAAGATTTGTACCATGGTAAAACTTTGGTCATGTATTTGACTTAATATTAGCGATGTATATTTAGGTGTCAAAATGATTAAATTGTCCATCCCTTTATAAAGCATCATTTTCGGCCATCGGCTCCATTTTTTGGCTTGGAATTTTTTCAAAAGGCTTGAAAGGGTTCTAAGAGAAAAGGAAATTAGGGCTTTATTAGGGTTACATTAATTCACCAACATTAAAAAGAAGATAGAAGAACAATTGGAAGCAACCAAAGCTAGATTTGAAGAAATTAAGGCAATTTATATATCTATTTGGTTGAAATTGTTTCTTTATGTTTCAATTAATTATATTTATGGTTCTTCTATATTTTCTTGTCAATTTATGTTTAGAAATCCTAATAGAAAATTCTAATAGCGTGTGTAAAATTAATTAGGCTAATTAATATAATTAGGCCTAATTAGGGTGTAGGACACCATATTGTCATTTTAGAGTTACTTAAGCTTGTCCTTGATGACCTAGAATGGTTCTTAAGTTGTTTTATGGTGGTTGATTCTCAATTAATAATTAGGGATTTGGATTTGCATGAATTTTGAATTAATTAGGTAATTAATTTAATTAATTATGTAATTATTTCAAAAGTGTTGATTTGTGAAATTGAGGTGTTGTGGATGAAATTGGATGTGTAATAATGTGTAGGAAAAATTCCTGAAATTTTTAGAATTGTTATGGAATTATTTTGAAAATTTTCCTGAAAAACTGCATTAGCGGACAAATTATAATTTAATGAAATTATAACTTTTTGGCCATAGCTACAATATTCAGAGTACTGTAGTAGTGTGTAGGAATATTTTTGAAATCGTTCAGGAAGTATTTTGGGGAATTTTCCGTAATAAGGATAAAATGGTAATTTGTTGAGATTATCATAATCAGACACTGCTAAAGTGAATGTGTTACTATAGCAGTGGGCTGGTCAGGATTCACAACATGTAACCGCGAAAAGTGTTTCCGAAAATTTATCATAAGTCTTTATTTGTAATCACTCTTTAATATTTGATATTAATAAGTGATATGGATGAAATATAGATAAATTAGAGGTATATGATATCGATTAATTTATCTAAATTAAAAATATTTTTAAAAAGTCAATTTCATCCGCCGACGCGCTTCCGCAATATTTGTCCCAACAATAACTCCACCAGAAAAATGAACTTGAAATAAATAAATAAATAAATAATGAGGCTAGAAACACAGTGTGACAGTGAAGCTTTAATATAAACATCCTATTATTATGGTAAATAATTGGAATATTTCTTTCCTATTTTAATTTCATACTTTGCTTATTTAAAGGCATGTATAATGTAATTACTTTTAAATTAAAATTCACAAATTATCTCTTTTTTTTTTCTTTTTTTTGAAGAATCTCTTTCGATCTTTAACATGGTATCAAACTGTTTTTTTTTCCCGGGTGTTAGGATTGGTTCTCGGAGTGCCAATCCGGATCGTATTTATGTCTGATTCATGAATACGAGTAACTTCATTTTCCATAATATTACTTATTTAATGGTAGCACCTCTTGTCTTTTATACACATATTCGATCTAATTGCGATTAGATATCTAATTATGATTAGATTGAAACTAAATATGATTTAGTGATACGTGTATATTAGACAAAGACTCTAGGATTTACAACGTAATGCGTAGTTACAACATAGTTTATAATTGACATTGGGAAGCGTCACTATAAGTTGTATATCCTTAAATATAGTTCCTGGTCAAGATTTACTAACATGGGTCGGTCAGTAAAATTCGCTGAGACCAGTACATGTCGTATATCGGACTTGGTCCGATGGTTTATCCCAATGAACAATGAGTATCGGGAGACTCGTATAGACATGTAGGTGTTTATTTGATAAACACTGAACGACTCATTGAATATTTCCTAATATATGGTACACTAATGTCAATATGAATCTTCTCGAGTTGAGCGAACATAGTGGTCATTTGACTTGGGATACCACTATGGATATATGAGTTATCCTTCACACTTTGATGGCAGTCACGTCACCGATCTATTCATGATCAGACATCCGCCTGTTCGTTGGGTATGGACCGATGCTCATGATATCATGTGCTTATCAAGAGAGGATCTGTCAGTCCTGTGTACAATGCATAGGCATCCTGCACGTGTTTGCGATATAGGAAATCCATGGTCGTGGTATAACTTCGGAAATCAGTTCCGAGTGTTATTTCGAGATCGTATTATACCGAATGGATTTGACGTTCTTATCTATATCCCAGATTTATTATTGATAGCCTGTGACAGAGGGAATATACGTATGCAATGACCTCGACTTGCATAGTTTAGCTAAATTATCTGTGGTCGTCATAATTCATGAGTGGGTGAATTATGGACACAAAATTGAATTTCGTGACGGATAAACCTAAACTTAGAGAGTCTCACAATATGATGTGTACTCGTTGAGCACTTGGGCAATGCGTTATGAATAATACAGATTATTCATAATATTTCATCAGATTAAATGGGTTAATTCAAATTGTTTAATCGGTTAAACGATAACACATGCAATATGGGATTTTGGTCATTTAATAATTATTGTGTATTTGTATTTGATACATAATTTGATTAGATACACATTAATTGTCAAATGAGATTTTGACATATGCCATTAATATATGTATTTTTTATTTAATGTAAGTAAAATACATATATAATAATAATTATATTAGTTAATTAGTTAATTATTTAAATGTTAAATATTTGAATAATTAATTGATAAACTTTTTCACAATTGTTGTGATAAATATTTAATTATTATTGGTGACACATGTCATGATTTATTAAGCTTAAGTGTTCAAATTTGATTTGACAAACTTAGAGCTTATCTTATATTGATTTTGATTTAATGAAATTAAAATACAAAAAATGACCAAAAAGCCCCTAAAAGTCGATCACACCTTATTTAATTTAGAAAATTTTATTTTCTTCTTCATTCACTCTCCATGGCCGAAAATAAAGTCCTAAATACTCTTCAAATCTCGGTTTGATGATTCAAGATGGATAAAGAATAAAATCAAGAAAAAAAGGTATGGAATCAAGAGAATTAAAGGTAATTCTTTAAATCCCTAAGCGTAGATATTTTGTTTCTTATTTCTTGATGATCTAGTGAGATCTAGGGTTTCTTCTTTTCCATAAATTTGAGGCTTTTGATTTTGGAGGATGGATTAGGAAGTGAAGTGCATGTGTGAAGTTGTATTGGATGGAATTATTGTAATATTTATCCAATTTGATCATTTGATGATATGTTGTCATTCTAGAGTGTTATGATCACTCTTGTAATGCCTAGAATTGTTCTTGGGTGGTTCATGTCTGGTGACTTTGATTGGTGTTTTGATTAATTGGATTAATGTTGAAAAAATTGGATTAAAGCATGAAAAATTGATTATTTTTATTGCAAAATCAGATCTGGAAAAACTGGGTTGTTTGTGATGAAAATGATGTAATTTGAATGTATTGGATGTGTTTTGGGTGTTGGAACAATTTCCGGAAATTGTTTCGGAGTTGAAATAAGTGAAAACGATAAAAAACGGTGTTATCAGGTGACTTTTGAGCCAACCGGGTGACAGTTGCCCAAACAGTGAATTTGTCACTGTTCGGGCAGCCCATGAACTGCCCTAACACTATTGGGACTAACCTGGGCAGTCCCATAAGTGTTGGGTGGTCGGTTCGATCAAAAACATGTTTTGCGTCCTTTTGCGGAAAAAAGTTTTTCGTAAAAATTTCGCGAAGTTTCTACCTTATTTATGTCGTTATTTGATATCGAATAAATGTGTTTAGGTGAAATATGAATAAATTATTCATATTAGATATTGAATAATTTATTCGGTAATTTTAAAAATTTTAAAATTATGATTTCGTCCGAACAACTTTTCCATTGCGCCCTTCACCCGAAACCCCAGGTACATTTAAATCATGTCCTCCGACTTCACTATTGAGTTGAAACTAAGCTTGTAAGCAACAAAACTAAGTTGCGCTATTTCAAAAGAAAGTTGGCTATTGCCCTATTCGGGATCTCACATTGAGATCCTGGATTCGAATTTAGGGAGTACGTTTCTTATAAGAGCCTGTGACAGTCGGAGATTTTACATGCTCTACTTAAACTCGAAATGAGTGATTTAGCGGTGAGATTTCCAACAATTTCAAAAAAATAATAATAATAATGCATTTATAAGCCAGAGATGAGATAAGTCCACCAGAAAAATGAACTTGAAATAAATAAATAATGATATTAGAAACACAATGTGACAGTGAAACTAGAGTATTACTCGCAGCCGCAAAATTTTTTCGTTATTATTATACATCATTAAATTATTTCTTTTCTATTTTTATTTCATATATTTTGACTATTGAAAGGCTTGTACAGTGTACTTACATTTAAATTGAAATACATTTAGAGGATAATATGAATAGGCTATCAGACATCTAATTTTCCATTGGAATCGGAAAAAAATTTGTTAAAGTCTGAAAAAAAAAATAATAAAACTGTAATAATAGCCAAAAAAAATCCAAAATTTCGCAAAAAATGGCTCTCAGACCTTTTTTTTTAAAAAAAAAATAGCCTAAATTTTAGAAAATTATGAAAATGACCCAAATTCCAACAATTACAAAAGTAGCCCAATCTAAAAAATATCACCAAAACCCTGATGTATGTGAGAATTGCCATAGAAGTTTCAGAAATTACAAATAAACACAAACTTTCAGATCTGATAAAAAAAACACCCCTAATCTGATCGGAAAAGGACAAGCAGTCACGGTGGAGGGGTTTTGAGGGTGGCCAGCGGACGAACAACGGACGAGAAGGGAGAGACAAAACCCAAAAGTTAGGTTTTCAATCTAAATGTTATTATATTGTATAGATATTTTATAAAGACAAAACATGAAACTAAAATATAAAAAAAAAATATTCTAATTTTGTAAAAAAC